>ML104206.1:144070-291547 GCA_003697995.1 Taxidea taxus jeffersonii
AGGGGGAGGGGCCGGCTCCCGGCAAGCGGCGGAGCACAAAATCAGAACTTTTAAAAGTCGGCTCCACGGAGGGACATCACTCCAGAGGCTAAACTGGGGTGAAGACCTCACGGGGACAACGTGGACTCAGGTCCCACGGGGTCACAGAAGGATCGGGGGTGTCTGAGTGTCGCAGAGCTCACAGGTATTAGAGCGGGGAAGTCGGCTGCGGAGACAGAGCCGAGATTTCCTAGTGGTCTGTGACACGGACCGGTGCTCTGTGGCACGGGCCGGTGCTCTGTGCGAGGGGTCCCCACAAGATCCGGGGAGACTCCGACCCGGGAGAGCTCAGGGATCTACGGGGTTCAGAGACTCCAGGTGGGACTCTGACAGAGACAGAGACACTTGGTCACAGGCTGGGTGAGCTCGGAGCACTCCCAGAAGCCAGTGAGACGGGACTGCTTAGGCACGATTTTCTCTGAGCGCGATCTGCGGGCGCGCGCGGTCTGCGGGTGCGCGCAGTGTCGGCGGGCCCGCGGTGTCGCTGGCCCGCGGAGTGTGCGGGCCTGCGGTGTCTGAGGGCGCGCGGTGTCTGCGGGCAGACGCGCGCGCGCACTCTCCGGTGCAAACGTGGGCTAGGGAGACTAGAGGGATTAAACGCTTTTCTCTGAAGGCGCACTGAAGACGGGGGCCCCTAGCTCTCGGCTCCTCTGAACCGGAGATTGGGAGGCCGCCATTGTCATTCCCGTTCTCCAGAACTCTACAGAAAGCGCGTACAGGGAACAAAAGCTCCTGAAAGCAAACCTGAGAGGATTACTTAGCCCGGCCCCTGGTAAGGGCGGTGCAACTCCGCCTGGGGCAAAGACACCTGAGAATCACTACAACAGGCCCCTCCCCCAGAAGATCAAAGAAATACAGCCAAGACCAAGTTCACTTAACAAGGAGAACAGCGGATTCTTATCTGGACAAAATGACAAGGCGGAAAAACTCACCACAAAAAAAAGAGCAGGAGACAGGACCGAAGGCTAGGGACCTAATCAATACAGACATTGGTAATATGTCAGATCTGGAATTCAGGATGACGATTCTCAAGGTTCTAGCTGGCTCGAAAAAGGCATGGAAGATATTAGAGAAACCCTGTCAGGAGAAATAAAAACCCTTTCTGGAGAAATAAAAGAACTAAAGTCTAATCAAGTTGAAATAAAAAAAGCTATTAATGAGGTGCAATCAAAAATGGAGGCTCTTACTGCTAGGATAAATGAGGCAGAAGACAGAATTAGTGATATAGAAGACCAAATGGCAGAGAATAAAGAAGCTGACCAAAAGAGAGACAAACAACTACTGGACCACGAGGGGAGAATTCGAGAGATAAGTGATGCCATAAGACGAAACAACATTAGAATAATTGGGATTCCAGAAGAAGAAGAAAGAGAAATAGGAGCAGAAGGTATACTGGAGAGGATTATTATAGAGAATTTCCCTAATATAGCAAGGGGAACAAGCATCAAAATCCAGGAGGCCCAGAGAATACCTCTCAAAATCAATAGGAATCGACCCACACCCCGCCATCTAATAGTAAAATTTACAAGTCTTAGCGACAAAGAGAAAATCCTGAAAGCAGCACGGGACAAGAAGTCTGTAACGTACAATGGTAAAAATATTAGATTGGCAGCAGACTTATCCACAGAGAACTGGCAGGCCAGAAAGAACTGGCATGATATATTCAGAGCACTAAACAAGAAAAACATGCAGCCAAGAATACTTTATCCAGCTAGGTTATCATTGAAAATAGAAGGAGAGATTAAAAGCTTCCAGGACAAACAAAAACTGAAAGAGTTTGTAAACACCAAACCAGCTCTACAGGAAATATTGAAAGGGGTCCTCTAAGCAAAGAGAGACCCTAAAAGTATTACCAGAAAGGAACAGAGACATTATACAGTAACAATCACCATACAGGCAATACAATGGCACTAAATTCATATCTCTCAATAGTTACCCTGAACGTAAATGGGCTAAATGCCCCAATCAAAAGACACAGGGTTTCAGAATGGATAAAAAAACAAAACCCATCAATATGCTGCCTACAAGAAACTCATCTTAGACCTGAAGACACCTCCAGATTGAAAGTGAGGGGGTGGAAAACAATTTACCATGCTAATGGACATCAGAAGAAAGCTGGGGTGGCAATCCTTATATCAGATCAATTAGATTTTAAGCCAAAGACTATAATAAGAGATGAGGAAGGACACTTCATCATACTCAAAGGGTCTGTCCAACAAGAAGATCTAACAATTTTAAATATCTATGCCCCTAACATGGGAGCAGCCAACTACATAAACCAATTAATAACAAAATCAAAGAAACACATTGACAAGAATACAATAATAGTTGGAGACTTTAATACACCCCTCACTGAAATGGACAGATCATCCAAGCAAAAGATCAACAAGGAAATAAAGGTCTTAAATGACACACTGGACGAGATGGACATCACAGATATATTCAGAACATTCTACCCCAAAGCAACAGAATACACATTCTTCTCTAGTGCCCATGGAACATTCTCCAGAATAGATCACATCCTGGGTCATAAATCAGGTCTCAACAGGTATCAAAAGATTGGGATCATTCCCTGCATATTTTCAGACCACAATGCTCTGAAGCTAGAACTCAATCAGAAGAGGAAATTTGGAAAGAGCACAAATACATGGAGACTCAACAGCATCCTTCTAAAAAATGAATGGGTCAACCAGGAAATTAAAGAAGAATTGAAAAAAACCATGGAAACAAATGATAATGAAAACACAACGGTCCAAAATCTGTGGGACACAGCAAAGGCAGTCCTGAGAGGAAAATATATAGCGATACAAGCCTATCTCAAGAAACAGGAAAGGTCTCAAATACACAACCTAACCCTACACCTTAAGGAACTCGAGAGAGAGCAACAAAGAAAGCCTAAACCCAGCAGGAGAAGAGAAATAATAAAGATCAAAGCAGAAATCAATGAAATAGAAACCAAAAAAACAATAGAACAAATCAATGAAACTAGGAGCTGGTTCTTTGAAAGAATTAATAAGATTGATAAACCCCTGGCCAGACTTATCCAAAAGAAAAGAGAAAGGACCCAAATAAATAAAATCATGAACGAAAGAGGAGAGACAACCAACCAACACCAAACACAACCAACACCAAAGAAATACAAACAATCATAAGAACATATTATGAACAACTATATGCCAACATATTCGACAATCTGGAAGAAATGGATGCTTTCCTAGAGACATATAAACTGCCAAAAGTGAACCAGGAAGAAATAGAAAACCTGAATAGGCCCATAACCAGTAAGGAGATTGAAACAGTCATCCAAAATCTCCAAACAAACAAAAGCCCAGGGCCAGATGGCTTCCCAGGGGAATTCTACCAAACATTTAAAGAAGAATTAATTCCTATTCTCCTGAAACTGTTCCAAAAAATAGAAATGGAAGGAAAACTTCCAAACTCATTTTATGAGGCCAGCATCACCTTGATCCCCAAACCAGACAAGGATCCCATCAAAAAAGAGAATTACAGACCAATATCCTTGATGAACACAGATGCGAAAATTCTCACCAAAATACTAGCCAATAGGATCCAACAGTACATTCAAAGGATTATTCACCACGACCAAGTGGGATTTATTCCAGGGCAGCAGGGTTGGTTCAACATCCGCAAATCAATCAATGTGATACAGTACATTAACAAAAGAAAGAACAAGAACCATATGATACTCTCAATAGATGCTGAAAAAGCATTTGATAAAGTGCAACATCCCTTCCTAATCAAAACTCTTCAAAGTGTAGGGATAGAAGGCACATACCTCAATATTATCAAAGCCATCTATGAAAAACCCACGGCAAGTATCATTCTCAATGGAGAAAAACTGAGAGCTTTTCTGTTAAGGTCAGGAACACGGCAGGGATGTCCACTATCACCACTGCTATTCAACATAGTACTAGAAGTCCTAGCCTCAGCAATCAGACAACAAAAAGAAATTAAAGGCATCCAAATCGGCAAAGAAGAAGTCAAACTATCGCTCTTTGCAGATGATATGATACTATATGTGGAAAACCCAAAAGGCTCCACTCCAAAACTGCTAGAGCTTGTACAGGAATTCAGTAAAGTGTCAGGATATAAAATCAATGCACAGAAATCAGTTGCATTTCTTTACACCAACAACAAGACAGAAGAAAGAGAAATTAAGGAGTCAATCCCATTTACAATTACACCCAAAACCATAAGATACCTAGGAATAAACCTAACGAAAGAGGCAAAGAATCTATACTCAGAGAACTATAAAGTATTCATGAAAGAAATTGAGGAAGACACAAAGACATGGATAAATGTTCCATGCTCATGGATTGGAAGAATAAATATCATGAAAATGTCTATGCTACCTAAAGCTATCTACACATTTAATGCAATGCCTATCAAAATTCCATCCAATTTTTTCAAAGAAATGGAACAAATAATCCTAAAATTTATATGGAACCAGAAAAGACCTCGAATAGCCAAAGGAATATTGAAAAAGAAAACCAAAGTTGGTGGCATCACAATTCCCGACTTCAAGCTCTACTACAAAGCTGTCATCATTAAGACAGTATGGTACTGGCACAAAAACAGACACATAGATCAATGGAACAGAATAGAAAGCCCAGAAATAGACCCTCAACTCTATGGTCAACTAATCTTCGACAAAGCAGGAAAGAACATCCAATGGAAAAAAGATAGCCTCTTCAACAAATGGTGTTGGGAAAATTGGACAGCCACATGCAGAAAAATGAAATTGGACCATTTCCTTACACCACACACGAAAATAGACTCAAAATGGATGAAGGACCTCAACGTGAGAAAGGAATCCATCAAAATCCTTGAGGAGAACACAGGCAGCAACCTCTTCGACCTCAGCCGCAGCAACTTCTTCCTAGGAACAACGCCAAAGGCAAGGGAAGCAAGGGAAAAAATGAAATATTGGGACTTCATCAAGATCAAAAGCTTTTGCACAGCAAAGGAAACAGTCAACAAAACCAAAAGACAACTGACAGAGTGGGAAAAGATATTTGCAAATGACATATCAGATAAAGGGCTAGTATCTAAAATCTACAAAGAGCTTAGCAAACTCAACACCCAAAGAACAAATAATCCAATCAAGAAATGGGCAGAGGACATGAACAGACATTTCTGCAAAGAAGACATCCAGATGGCCAACAGACACATGAAAAAGTGCTCCACATCACTGGGCATCAGGGAAATACAAATCAAAACCACAATGAGATACCACCTCACACCAGTCAGAATGGCTAAAATGAACAAGTCAGGAAATGACAGATGCTGGCGAGGATGTGGAGAAAGGGGAACCCTCCTACACTGTTGGTGGGAATGCAAGCTGGTGCAACCACTCTGGAAAACAGCATGGAGGTTCCTTAAAAAATTGAAAATAGAGCTACCTTATGACCCAGCAATTGCACTACTGGGTATTTATCCTAAAGATGCAAACGTAGTGATCCAAAGGGGCACGTGTACCCGAATGTTTATAGCAGCAATGTGCACAATAGCCAAGTTATGGAAAGAACCTAGATGTCCATCAACAGATGAATGGATAAAGAAGAGGTGGTATATATATACGATGGAATACTATGCAGCCATCAAAAGAAATGAAATCTTACCATTTGCGACGACATGGATGGAACTAGAGCGTATTATGCTTAGCGAAATAAGTCAACTGGAGAAAGACAACTACCACATGATCTCCCTGATATGAGGAAGCGGAGATGCAACGGGGGTGGGAGTTAAGGTGGTAGGAAAAGTAAAAATGAAAGAAGATGGGATCGGGAGGGAGAAAAACCAAAAGAGACTCTTAATGTCATAAAACAAACTGAGGGGGGTGGGGGGAAGAGGGGTTGGGTGAGGGTGGTGGGGTTACATCATATGTTTAAATAAAGCTTAAATAAAGTAAAAAAAAAATTAGGCAAATAACATTGATACACCAAAAAAAAAAAAAAAAATAACATACTATTTTGTTTTGTCTCATTGGTCATTCAGATTTCAATGAATGCTTTCCCAAAGGACATTTTCAAAGATTTCTTTGGTGAATGGAATAAACCTTCTGAGTTTGGTGAATAAATGCTTATCTAGATCATCTTTGACGGTTACCTCTTATTAATTTCCTGTTTGGAATCTACCACCAATGCTCTACTGAGAGTGGCTCTATGGAACGCCATTTCTCCTCTGTTCACATTTGCCAATACACTGGTCTCACAAACCAGTGTCACTTCCATCATCTAACAAGCTGCTTTGCCCCAGTGTTTCCTATATCTGATGCCCTACATTTCCTACATCTGTTTGCACTTGCATACACAACAGCCAGAGAGAATCACACTAAAGCCCTGCTCCATCACTTCATTAACTTGCCAGTTCTCCAAATTTCCATTAGGATAAAGTAAAAGTAACTTTGCATATTTTAAATCTTCCCCAAATAAATGTAACCTCTCTCTCCAATTTTTTTTTTTTTTTATGCTGGTCCTTGAGCAAACTTTCAGTTCTAGTCAGTTGATTATCTCATTCTTTTCCACATAGGTAAAAAATTATTCCTATTGCTATAATATAGCAGCTCATGCCATCCCTTCCACTGCCCACCTGATAGGGATCTACCCAAGTTAGATCCCTAGCTCAGAGTTCAGATGAAATCTCAAATCCTTCATTGTAATGTTCCTTACTCTTTTAAGGTTCTCTGAGTGATAAAGCTCACTACTCCAGCACTCACTGATCTTTCCTCTTCCACCCTCCTGGTAAAACTTAAGTCCTTATCACAGATGTCAGCCCTTGTCTTTTCCTTGAGTAAAGGTGCTCACTCAAGCTCAGTTCTCCAGAACTCTTTCTTCAGCTTTAAATATGTTCATTTATCTCCTAAGTAAATTGTAACTTCCATGATGGCAAGGACTCACATTTTCATGTAGAACTAACTTCAAAGGTAGGTACATTGCTACGTGTTTTACATGGATTATTTAGCTCACTTAATTGTACAATTTTAGGATGCAAACATTATTATTATCTGAGCATATCAGACAAGGACAGTGAGATACAGAGGTTTTAAAACACTGCGCTTACCCAAAGAAAAGAGCCACTGAGTAGAAGAGCTGGAATTCAGATCCACCTCTGATTCCAAAGCCTATGTTTTCCTGACATCCAAAGTCTTCCACTCTTTAAATATTTATGACTGAGTTGAAATGATTTAGACTTTGAAATCAAAATTCCTTTTTTAAGAAGCGAGATTTTTATGTTGAATCTTTCTCGGGCAAACAGAACAACGGAACTCAAAGAAGAAAAAAAAAACGTGAATTTTCTTAAGTAGATAAATTAATTTCCTACTCACTAGAAATGGTTAATGTTGATGACCATGGCATATCGCCAGCATGTAATGAGTCTGAGAAATCAAAACCTTAGATGTTGTT
The DNA here is from genome assembly GCA_003697995.1 of Taxidea taxus jeffersonii. Taxonomy (NCBI): domain Eukaryota; kingdom Metazoa; phylum Chordata; class Mammalia; order Carnivora; family Mustelidae; genus Taxidea; species Taxidea taxus. The sequence goes on from ML104206.1 coordinate 151,537, forward strand.
CAAGCCACAACTCTGAGCTGGCGAAATGATTATTAGGAAGGATAGAGAGAAGTAAAGACGGAGGGGGACTTTTCCAAGGTTAATTACAGAACAAACATGTAGGAACAAGGCAGTGAGAACAAGGAGGTCTGGAATGTGCCATACGTTGAAGGGCTGGGACCAACACATTGCAGATATTGTGCAAATACAGCTCATTATTTAAGACACATTACCCTCTACATTCTCTAAAGGTCAGGGTCAACTTAATACTCGGACTTTATTTTCATTCTTTGTGAACTTACAAATGGTCTTTTGAGTACCTCTCTAAGTCTCTTGTTGCATAGTCTGTAGGTACTCTATTGAAAATATTCAGATTAATCATCTAAATTTGTCCAGGCTCTGGCATTTTCTTGGCATTGTGCCAAGTGATAAAGAAAGTGCATAAATATAGGATGTATATGGATATATAGAGATATGGATAATATACCCATATATATGGATATGTGTATGATGTACATATCCATATATATGTATATGTATACATATACAATATATGTATACCTATGATATGCATATGTATATATGCACTCTCTTTCTATATATAACTCAAAAAGATCACAAGCTGTCTAGGAAATGATACTATTTACTAAGCATCTATTATATAGTAAATAGGTGTATATTTTCTATAACCTTTTAATAACTCTGCAAGATAGGTAGTAGTAACTTTAAGGCATTTATATTGATTTTTGGAGGATAATAATTTAATTCAGAAATGCAAAAAAGAGAGTCCTAGTTAAAGAGAGAAAAGACATGAAAGCATACTGGGATGTTTTGGTACAGCTATTCCTGCTTATTAATTTAAGACATCTTCCCTCTCCACGGGCAAAGGGAACTCCTCTATTCAATGGGAGGGGATAGCCATTCCAGTGGTGGCCGAGCGACAAGCCTGTAAGAAGTCCCTGCACTTGGACTACCTGCTCAGTATGATTCCTGCTTTCACACTGCTTCCATGAACATATTTTTATCATAGTCTCCACAAAGTGCATTTCAACTTTTTTTTTTTTTAAATATAAAAGGTAGATGAAACAATTGGATGTCTAGCAAACTTTGAAACACAAGGCCCCAAACCAGGCCAAAGCCAGAAAGGACAATAAAGACTGGTAGAAAATTCACTCTAAGGGAATACAGATTGTGGACCAAAAGACTGGATTCATCACCACGACACAGATGAGGCACTTTCCAGGTAGGTACTCAGCTGCTATGGAAATTCTCCCGACTCAGGCCCCAGAAGGATTATAGAACCTGGGAGAAGTCAGTTGTGTACTTTGAAAGTGCAGAGGCCAGAACTCAGCAACACTGATAAGTGTCCCACAGAATTTGTGCCCTGGTTTGAGGGAGGAGACCTTCACAAAAAGACCTGTGAATCAGCCACAACCCCCACCCATCCAGCTCAAGTGGTCAGGCTTGCAACACCTTGGACCCACAGGTCTCTCCCATCCATCAGCCCCATGTCTCCTTCTCTCCAGGGCACTTTCAGTTGAGACTGCACAGGCCCCCATTACAGTTACCCCCTTACTGAGCCGTCTGAGCAAACTGAAGCCCTGTGTATTTGTCTAGAAACTCAGGACCCTCTCTCCCTCACTGCTGGTAACAATTCAAGCTTCTCATTCCTATGTATGGCTTTATACTGTTACTACTTACACGTGCATACCTGATAATAGGTAACAACATCATTTTTCATTTTAGAACACGAGGCATTATAAAGACTTTAGATTTTATTCTGGAGAGACAGAAAACTTTTCAAACATTTTAAGCCAAAATGTGATATGAAATGACTGACATATTTTAAAGGCTCCCTCAAGTCACCATATCCATATCAGACAATAGGAGGGTAGCAGTACAACCAAGGGGACCACAAAGGAATTACAATAATCCGGGTGAGAGATTGAGCACTTGGGCCAAAGTAACCATTGTGGAGATAATGAGAGGTGGTCATATTTTGGATATGTTTCGAAAGCGGAGAAGTCAGGATTTGCTGGAAGATGGGATGTGGGCTCAGAGAAAGAGAAGAGCAAAAGATCACACCAAAGGTTTCAGTCTCCATGTTGAAAAGGACAGATTCAGCATTAAACCATATGGGGAATACCGTGAGTAGAGGAAGGTTTAGGGGGAAATGAGGAGTTCTAGTTTGAAATATCCAGATAGAGATAACAAGCAGGCAACTAGAAATGTGAATCTGAAGTAAAAGGGAGTGTCCAAGCTGGCAGTGTAAACTTGGGAGTCACCAGGATATGGATGGTATTTTAAAATATGAACATGACCAGGTCATCAGAATAAATGCATCGGGACAAGAGGTTGGAAGACTGGGCCCTGGGACACTCCAGTGTTTGGAGGTTCACCTAGCTCCTGAAAGTCAATCCAGAGCTAGGTTTTACAGTAGTAGACAGGATTTTCTATTCCATAATAAGACACTGGTTTTAGTCACTTATTCAACTAAGGTGTCCTTAAACCACCCTAGATTAAATGCTTAATGTCATAATCTCAGACTATGTGAGTGAGTAACATTTTCAACCCCACCCCTGCTCCTGACTTAAGTGAGTCTGATGAATATTCCAAAACCTCAGACATTTTATATAAGCACTCTTAGACTTCTAGACCATTTGCTTCCTCATGGCTTTTTTTCCACTCATTACTTGGCATTGTCTTTCACTTGTATATATGTGCCTTGTTTGTGAGCGTGGCTCTGTATTTAGCTTTCATCTTATATTTTATCTCCGTATGCATTTGGATCAGAAGAGGTATGCCAGAGAGTAAGCTTACTCTCTAACTTGATCTCTTAGCCTCTACCTTTTGTATGCATTCAATACATTTGGCTTTTCCTTTCTTGAATACTTCTCTGACAGTGGTTTTTGTTACGCTCACTTTCCCGATTTCTTTCTGCCTGTCTGGGTAATTCTTTGGCCCTTTGCAAGTTTATCTCCCTCTCCTAGAACTCTAAATGTGTGAATTTCTTGGGGCTTAATCCCAAACCTACATCTTTACGATCTACACTCTTTCCCTAGTCCATCTCATCAATATCTCCAGTTTAAAATAACATTTTAAGATGTCATTACGCTGATGACCTCCATATTTGTTATCTCTCTGCCTGACCCATCTTTTTTTTTTTTTTAAGGTTTTATTTATGTATTTGACAGAGAGAGATCACAAGTAGGCAGAGAGGCAGGCAGAGCGAGAGAGGGGGAAGCAGGATCCTTGCCGAGCAGAGAGCCCGATGTGGGGCTCGATCCCAGGACCCTGGGATCATGACCTGGGCTGAAGGCAGAGGCTTTAACCCACTGAGCCACCCAGGCGCCCTGACCCATCTTTTAAACAGTGGATTTTTATATTTAGCTGCATATACACTCAGTTCCTGGAAGCATCCTAAACTTAAATTGTCAAAAGTTAAATTTTTGATGGTTTCCTTCAATATAGTTTTCCTCCAGTGTTTCTGATTTCAACATCCCCCCAGTGGTTTATGCTAAGGAACATAAATATTGTGGACATGCATCTCTGATGCTTCCTTCTCCTTCATGCCCACAGTCAGACCACCAACAAATCTTGCCAATTCAATCTCCAAAATATATGTCAAACCCATCCTTTTATAAATTAACTAGATAAGAAATCCCCAAAGTTCTGTGAAACAACATGAAGTTAATGGAACCCCCTAAGCATTGCAAGGTAAGTGGGGTGTCATTTGATGTTGGATGTAGCAAAATAGAGGTGTTATACCTAAATCCCTTCCTTTTGGATCAGAAATGTAAACATTTAAGGTTAGGATGGACCCTAGGGACATCTTGCTTAGTCGGTGTCTTTGTCATAAAAAACAAAAACCCAGAAGGTGAATATCTGTTCCAACTTCCTACAGTTAGAGTTGAAAGAATCAATACTACTACCTACCTCTCCTAATTCAGTATGGTGTTCTTTCATGGAAATCATGTCTGGGCTCTGATAAGTATGAGGCTAGTGCCATACGAATATTTTTTGTTGCTATTTTCTAAAAAGTAATACAAAGCTGGTTTTGTAGAAATTTTCAGCTCTGTAGTAGTAGCGTAAATTTAACTTTTGTCTTAGCATAAACATGGTTTAATTTATGAAACACTGATCCGAAAATGAACAAGCAAATTAGCAAATAACTTGGCTGAAATACAGCTCAGACTGCAAATAATCCAATTGCTTGTGGTTAATGGTATTTGGATATCTGTGCAAGGTCTAAGACATTGGAAGAAAACTTCTGGGAAAGCAATGGCCTTTTGCCATCACTACCTCACCCCGCCCTGGACTCTCTTAGTGCTTTCAGAACTAATCTCCCAGAACTACACGCTTCAAAGATCTGAGATTATCACCCTTTATTTGATAGGGAAGATAATCCTGTTGATGTTTCCTGCATCCAAATTGTCTACAAACCTGATCTACTTAAAATAAAATATGATAACAAAATTGTGCCTTTCAGTCTCTGAAGAACCCAATAATAGAATGAACAAAATGTAATTGAGGTAATCTGAGAAAAGATTAAGGCAGTTGATGACAAAATTATTTCCTTAAAGAATAGAGTTGTATTGATGAGTGAAAGCTCAAATTCTCCATTCTTTACCTGAGTTGAATCCTATTATTACTCTAGTTTAAGTAGATCCTTGCAATTAAACTGTCATTGATATAAAACTGAGTGAGACCTTTTATTATTTTTAAATGCGAAGCATGAAATTTTAGACAAATAACACTTTTCATAGGAATGGGAGTAAAAACTTTTTGTAATAAACAGCAAAATTAAGTCTACTTCTCCAAGATGAAATTGCCTGAGACTATTTGCAAAAGAAAATCCGTTGAGACAATAATAAACTTTATATTGCCAAATATCTAATTTTGGCTGTGTGCTTTTAAATCTTATGGTGTGGATAGCCAGGGTTAAAAACACAGATTTTAGATTAATGAAGATATGGTTTAAACCCAGCCTCGGTCACTACCTCAGGACATTGAACAAACCACTTAAAATGTATATGCAAATGCCCAGTGGCCCCGCCACACAAAACCACTCAGCATTACTTGAGGTCACCTTATTTCCTTGGATTTCCACACGCTTGTGAAGGGCCAAAGTGACGCCATTCAAGGTGGCAGCCCTTTTGCTGTTTACATTAAGCTGAAGACATTCCAAAGCGGTTCCCACATATGCAAATAAAGGATGGGACAAGAACCAATAGAAATGGTTCCTACATATGCAAATAAGGAATCGGACAAGAGCCAATAGAAATGGTTCCTACATATGCAAATAGGGAATCGGACATGAACCAATAGAGGTGATTCTCCATATGTAAACGAGGGACCAAGTGGGAGCCAATCCGGGTTATTGCCCTATATGCTAACGAAGGATGGAAAAACAACCAGTAAGAAAAACTCCCTGTCAGCAGTTTTTCCTAACTGACCAACCCTCCTCAGATAACACAGCTTAAGTCACCTCAGACACCAATCATTTTCAAGGTCACCTACACATGTAACTATGTGACTATGTACTTTTTGCGTGTAAAATTGCCTATTTAATCTCTGTAAAATTCCAGCAGGCGCCTCCTCCTGAACTCCGCTGCATCGGTGTGTAGGACGAGGCTGAGCTGCAGCCTGCCTGAACAAAGGCTTGCTTTTGCATTTCGGAACGTCTGGCTCTCGGTGGTCTTTTTGGTGGTAGTCTTATGATCTGGGCATAACACTTGTACCCGATGCCTCCTTTCTCACTCTTCGGAAGTCTACACCACTGCGTTGCCTGCTAACTGTCCATCTGTTAAGATTCAGTTCACGTGGCACCTCTTTCAGGAGCTCTCTCTGACCCTACAACATTTAGGTTTGGACCCAGTATAGCTCAGTTCTAAGGCTTATTAAACTCTGTTTCAACTCTCAGTTGTGTTGTCTTATGAGCTCTTTCAAGGCAGGGATTTTGACATTTATCTTTGCATCTTCCACACCTACCATGGGGTTTGGCCCACAGTAGGTATGCAACATATTTGGCAAGTTGAAAAGGAAAAGCTGAACTAGAATGGAGCCAGAGAAGCTAATGAAAATTCACCGAAGTTAGAAAGCTCTTGAACTCTAGCTGGTGATGGTAAGTGCCTATGGATTCACAGTCACTTACATTCAGCCGGTATTAGGAAAATAAGGCAAAGATCAGATGATAGAAGTTGCAGGTTACTCCTTGCTGTTCATTTTCTGGTCCCTTGCAGTTGAAACCTGCAGTAGCTAGCCAAGCTCTCCTTCAGGATAACTCCCAGGCCCATCTTGTGATCAATTGTTCTGTGTGTGTGTGTTTGTTTTTGTTTTTGTTTTTTAAATCTATTCATGGCTTGCAGTGGCAAGAAAATATAACAGGTTGCAAAATGTCAGACACTTCAAATCTTCTCTCTCCCTTTCTTCACCATAAGCCACTGAAAAATGTTTCTTCTCTATGGGTAGTAAAGCTGAATAACCAAATGTCTGACCCCAACATCGGATCTAATCCTTAAGCCTAATCATTATAGAAAGAAGCAGTGAGTTTATGAGACAAGTTTAATTAGGCCAATAAAGGGTCCGTGAAGAGAAAGCAAGTATCAGCCCTCAACTATTCTGTCTTAGAAAAGAGAATATGTGTATGGGTTCTCCTCAGTTGCAGAACCCATCACAGCCATGTAAACATTCCATGCTAATAAGGAGATACTTTGGTGGAACTGCCATCTCTGTGTGATTTAAAAAAAAAAAAAAAAAAAGTGCCTGAGGTGAAGTTACTTACTAAGGTTTTCTTACACTTTAGCCCTTGGGAAATCATTTTTTAAAAGTTAAATAAGATAACGTAGATTTGAAGGAAGTCACTGTTTCAAAATGTAAATGCGTGACATTTAGCATCTGCATTTCTTTAATGAGTGAGAATTATGTTTCACAATGTTCTGTTAATGCTGTTATGCAGATTAGTACAGACCTGGGGACCGGAAAGAAATAAGGCGTAGCCTAAAGAAATGAATTAGGAACCAATTAAAACAACTGTCAGGTTTAGGCTATGAAGCCCACTGCCCCCAGACACGTCCTTATTGGAAATGAAGAGAGGCAGGTGAACATGTTTTGCAAGACAATATACTTTTTCAACTTGACTATGAGACATTTATTAAGTAAGATGAATCCTAATTTCAGAATAAAATCAAAGTGCTGAAATCTCAATATTAGGATAAACTAAAGCAACAAATAACATTAGAATCATAAAGTATCACTCCTCTTTGTTAACTGACCTTCAGAGGCCTGAAATTTTATCTCCAATTTTATTCTTAAAGTTATCATTTAGGAAACAGAAACATATAATTCAATAGAATTATAATTTCCTCCCGTTCTACAAGTTCCCAATTCTTAGTTAAGGAAGCAGTTATTTCCTTGTTCTGTAGCTCCATTTGAAAGCTTGGTCGGGAGTGGTTTTTCTGGGTGACACAGCTAGGAAAGGGCTCTTTTCACATGGTCCTCGGAGATGCTGAAAAATGCTAAGGACACAGCATGTTTGCAATAGCTGAGGGACCCGTAGATCTAATTAGGCATCTCCGATTCAAGTTAAGAGTGCAAGAGGACTTCAGAGGGCATTTTCTCCTGAGATTTCAAAAGTCTTGGGGCATATACTTAAGGGAAAGGGGGAGAATAAAGAACAGTTGTTTTCCATCTTACCTGCTCAGTCTGGAAGCACACTGAGGAAACCCGGCATGCTTGATCTGGAGAAGTGTTGGCCTCACAGGGACATAGTACTATTGCCAACTGTGTGTAGGACTGTTTAGTGGAAAAGAGGGCAGACCCCCTGTGTGCGCTTGAGAAATAAAACAAAGATGATGGAGGAGTTACAGAGAGACAGAGTTCTTCTCGTGAAGAACTTTACTACCAGCCCGAGATGTAAGCTTCCTTTGTGGTCTCTTCATTACTGGAGGGGATTTAATGTTGTCTAAACAGTCATTGATTGAATATTTCAAAAAGGAAACTCCTATGGGAGTAGGGCATGTTGACCTATTGTTCCTTGAGACTTTTTTCCTAACAATAATAGTCTCTATTTCTTTGAAGAGTGAAGTGCATGCAGAAAACTTTTGCTTCAGGGCATGGTGGAGTAACTAGTGCTGGATCGGCCCTTCTGATATGAACAATTTAGAGTGAACAAAATACACAAACCAACTAATTTTAGACTTTGGACAAAAACAAACAAACAAACAACAACAACAACAAAAACATTGCAAGACTGTGATCTCTGAAAGGAGTGAAACGATGGGGTGAGCCCTGTGAGGTCCCCGGGTTTCTCCTTGGAGGCACTCTCTAGGCTGTGGTCCAAAGAAGGGGAATCCACTGAGAACCACTGCGGCCTCCCTAAATTGAGGAAACACAGAGCAGCACTTGGGGAGGATTAGGCAACTAGAATCTGTGGGACTAAGTGGAAGGAAAAAAAAAGAACTATTCAGAGAAATATCCCCCCAAATCTGCAAGGAGTCTCGAGTCTTTGGTAAATGTTTAAGAGAAAAAAATGTTTGCACTGCGTACAGTGAGATGTTACAGTCAATACAAAGAACTCCTTGAGAAAGAAAACTCATTAGGTAATGATAAACTGAAAGTCTTTGTCCATTTGGGGAGTGATAACAAAACACCAGGAAATAGGTAGCTTATAAATAAGAGAAACTTATTTTCTATGGTTTCTAGAAACTTATTTCTTACAGTTCTTATAGTTTTGAATATCTTAACTTATACCAGCATCAGATCAAAAGTCTAAGTCAAAGTCTTATCTGAATATTATCTAAGTCAGATACCAGTAATAGGATTCATCCTGAAGCAAATTGCTTTCCAGTTGTGAACGTATGAAGTCAAACAAGCTGTGTGCTTCCAAAATACAGGGGCAGCAAAGACACAGGATAAATACTCCTATTCCACTCCAAAGGGGAACATTAGAAAAGAAGAAAGAGGTAACAGGTCCCTAGCAGATCCTAAACTTCAAGGTCCGCTAGGACAAAGGTCCAGCCTTGCAAACCCATTACAGAGGGTGTCTGCCTCCACAGCTTTCCTGGGCACAACTTCTATTGCACTTTGCAGCTCTCATGGATTGATCACATGCCTATGACTCTCCCAGGCTAGGGTTCTGGGGGTGGCCCCATCCCAGAGCATCGCCTCTGTGCAGTGGTCTCCCCCTTACCCAGAGTTCCAAGCAGACACATCTTTCAAAAGCTAGATGGAGATAGTCATGCCCCCATGGCTCTGCTGAGTAGGGGTTTTACCCCCACAGCTTTGGGTGAGGTTTCTCTGGCCTGTTGAAACCCAGGCAATGACCCCCATTTTTTACATTGATGAGGCAGCTCTCATGACCTCTAAATCACCTTTGGGATCCTTCTTCCTCTGTCATAAAGAATTTTGCACATTCATAGCTCAGTAGCTTTGTGGTTCTCTCCTATAAAACCTAGTGAGTCTGACAACGTTCCTTCGATCCTTTCTGTCTCCTTTCTCCTGAGTTTATATTGGCTGTTTTCCTGCTGGAGTGACTGTTTAAGTTTGTTGTTCACACACACATATGCATCTCCTTATCAGAGGGTCACTTGGTCACTCTCTTAGTGTCCTCTTCCAAATACACTTTCTCATCTCATGCAATAAGGATAGGCTGAGAATTTCCTAAAATTTTAAATTCTGCTTTCTTTTTGGTAATTCCACTTCAAGTCATTTTTTGTCCTCATTTTACTATCAGCATTCAAGAGAAGCCAAGCTGCACCTTCAACACTTTGCTTAAAAAATAGCTCCAGCCAAAAATCCAACTTCATCCCTCACAAGTTCTACCTTCTACAAGACACTAGGACATGAACGCAATTAAGCCAAGCCCTTTGTCACTTTGTAACAAGGGTGGCATTTCTGCCATGTCCAATAACATGTTCCTCATTTCTGTCTGAGACCTCATTAGAATGGCCTTTACCATCTATATTTCTACCAACATTTTGTTCACAATCACTTACATAATCTTTAAGAAAATTCGGGCTTTCTCTATATGTCTCTTTTCCTTTTGGGCTCTGAAAAGAATTGATTCCAATCATGGCAATAAGGGTTTGCTCCAGCCTCTATCCATTACCCAGTCCAAGCCACTTCCTCATTATTAGATATTTGTTACAGAAGCAACCCCACTTCTTGATACCAACTTTCTTAGTCCATTTGAACTGCTATCACAAAATACCTCAGACTGAGTGGCTTACAAACAACAGAAATTTATTTCTTGCAGTCCCAGAGGCTAGGCAAGTCCAAGATCAAGGTACCAGCATGGTCATATTCTGGTGAAGGCTTTCTTCCTAATTCACAGGCAATGACTTCTCATGAGTCCTCTTATGATGGAAAGGGCAAAGGATCTCTCTAGAGCCTCTTTTAATAAGGCATTACTCTCATTCATGAGGGATCTGTCCCTATGACCCAAGCAACTCCCAAAGTCCCACTTCCTAATACCATCGTATTGGCTATGAGGATTTCAACATATGAATTTTGAGCGGACACAAACATTAACACCATAGCACTGAACAACAATTGAAACTTGCAGACCAGAAACACATGGAGACATTGGAGTTCCAACCAGCCAGAGTGGCGCGAGCTCACTGAATATGCTGGGCATCCAGTAGAGATACCAGAAAGCTTATGTGTTAGATGTAGAATTAAAGGAGTACGTTAGTAAAAAACTACACTAGACTCACCACAGCAAAGCATTCTTTTAAAGCTTGAAAAGATCAAGATGTTCTATAAGTGAATCGCCTCCTAAAGTTGAAATAGATTTTATATGTATAATCAAGCTTTAAAGGAAAAGAAGGCAGAAATTGAACTCATATATTAAAATTAGAACATCTAGCGCTGAAAAATTCAATATCTGAAATGAAAATATTTCTAGATAGTAAAAACAAACCATACACTGCGAGAGAAAAGAGGAGGGAATTTGATGATAGAACAAGAGAAACTAATCTAAGAAAATGGAAAAAGAAATGCTGAAACAAACAACTGAACAAGCAAAGCAGAGACTTACTGCCCTGTAGGATACTATAAAGCAAACTAACAAGCATGTAATCAGATCCCATGAAGGATTCAGGGGTCAGAAAACATAAAGAAAGACTAAGTGAACATTTTTTGTATTTGATGAAAAATATCAGTATATTGATCCAAGAATATCATTGAATCACAAGAAAATAAACACAAGAAAAGCCACAAGCCATATCATAATAAAATTTCTTAAAAACAATGACAAAGAGAAAATCTTAAAAGTAGCCAAAGGCAAGGTAATAGGGAGCTTGGGAGGGTGAGGAAGAGATTACAAACAGAGGGAAACAGGAAGAATTATGATCAATTTCTTACCGGAAACACAGCAAACTAGGAATTGACAAAATGATATTTTTAAAATGCTGAAAGGAAAAAATATATCATTACAATTAAATACTATATCCAGCAATCAAATATAGTCCTCAAAAATTAAAATTTAAAAGATTTTCATAATAAAATAACTAAATGAATTCTAAATAACTCATGAGTCAAAAGAAAAATAACAAGAGAAGTTAAGAAAAATTCTAAACAGAAAGATAATGAAAATACAACATACAAACTTTATAAGATGCATATAGTACAGGGCCTAGAGGTAAATTTATAGCTTAAATGTCTGCATAAGTAAAGTAGAAAAGTCTAAATGATCTAAGCTTCTACCTTAAATTGGAAAAAGAAAATCAAAAGAAACATAAGGTAAGTACAATGAAGAAAATGAAATCATAAAGATAACACTAAAATCAAAGAAATGTAAAAAAGAATACAATACAGTAAGTCATCAAAAGCAAAGTTGGTGGGGCACCTGGGTGGCTCAGTGGATTAAAGCCTCTGCCTTTGGCTCGGGTCATGATCCCAGGGTCCTGGGATCGAGCCCCGTATCAGGCTCTCTGCTCTACAGGAAGCCTGCTTCCCCCTCTCTCTCTGCCTGCCTCTCTGACTAGTTATGATCTGTCTGTCAAATAAATAAATAAAATCTTTAAAAAAAAAAAAGCAAAAGTTGGTTCTCTGCAAAGATCAATCAAGTTAACAAATGTCTAGCTGGACTAATGAACAAAATAACAGAAAACAGAAGTTATCTATACTAGTAGTGAAAGCAGAGGAAACATTAAAATCCTATACTCATGGGAAAAAATTAAAAAAAAATATTATGAACAACTTTATTCATTGCCAGTAGAACACCATCTTAAGGAATATTTAAAAAAAATTATTCAGGCTGAAGAAAAATGATAATAGGTGGGAAACTAAATGTACCAAAAGAGAACTATACCAGAAATGTTAAATATGCTTGCATATATGGTATTTTTTTCTTTTTAAATTTCTTTAAAAGGTAGCTGACTATTCATACCAAAATAAGGACAAATAGCACATCTAAGAACGAATCATAGGACCTGTGGGAAAATCACATTAAAGACAACCTAAATTAAGGGAGAGATTGGCCATATTCATGGATAAGATAACCTAGTATAGTTGAGATGTTTATTTTGCACAAATTAATGTATAAAAACAAGAAAATTCAAATACAAAGCCCAACAAGTGTTTTTATAAGTCTTGACAAGTTGCTAAAATTTACATGAAAAGTAATGAATAGTCAATAGCCAGGAAAAGTGAAATAAAATTCCCACCAGAAATCAGGCTTTATTATAAAGCAATAAAATATAACACTCCATAATTTTAAGATAGGCCAAAACAAAGAAGACAATAAAGCAAAATAGAAAGTGCATAATTAAACCATTAAAGGAAATTTAATATAAAAGATAGGTGCCATTTTAGATCAGTAGGGAAAATATTGATTATTAAGTACAGAGTGCAAGAAAAACTGGTTAGTCTTATAGAAAAACATTAAAGTTCATGCATACTCCATACCGTGCAAAAGAAGTCAATTCTGGATCTATCAAAAATTTAAAAGCAGAAAGAAGCTGCAAATTTCAGAAGAAAATATTGGAGATTATCTTTAAGAACCTCAGGGAAAGATTTTTAAACAAGATATAAAAAAGCATAAGCCATGAAAGAAAAGATTGATGAAAAAATAAAATGGAACCCAAAATTGATAGAAAATATTCCTGATGAATAGGATTAGCAAAGAATTAGTATTTAGGATATTTCAAGAGCTCCTAAATATCAATAAGGCAAATACAAGCAAGTCTCTGAACAAGTTGTTTGCAGAAGCAAAAGACATGCTTCCCAAGAAAATATTAAAAAAATGTGTTCAAAAATGAAAAGCAAAAAAACAAAAAACAAAACAAAAAAACCCTCACAATAAGAATCCATTTTATGGTCATCACATGGGAAAAAGTTATAGAATTTTATAAAAACATGATGCACTTGGAGCTCTCCTTGGCTTCTGGTAGGAATAAACACTATATCTACCTTAGGGAAAAAATTTAGTGATAGCTATTAAGTTTGAAAACATGTAGTAAAATTATATGAGAGCCACAAAAATAAATGTATCCTTAGAAGAAATATACTTAAAACAAATAGTAAATGCAGAGCTTAAACAAAAAAGTGCAAAAATTTATTTGTTGAAACAGAAAAAAATAAATTAGAATGGTAACTTTATTTGAGAAAAAATATGAGCCACATATTTACCTTGACAACAATTACAGTGCACAATGAAGTTGCAGTAGAGACAAATTATTATTTGCCAAATAACAGATTCAAAGTAGCAGAACAAAATTTATTTTAAAAAAGGGGGAAATTTAGAGAAATATAATTTTTTAATTTGGGAAATATTAAAAGAGATGAATAGACGTTGTCAATTCAAATACGGAGAAATTAACATAGATCACTGACTATTAGAATTACTAAACATCAATTTATAGGTATATTGAAATTTCTACTTTAAATAATTGAACATGTCTTTTTTTCCAACATATATTTTTTGCCGAATTTACTCATGAGCTATATCTCAAAGAAAGCTTTAAAAATTCAGAATCTAAACAAAACTAACACAAACAATATTGGCAGAGAATATAAAATTTACCTACAAACCAATAACCTCTATATGTATAGACAATGACCAATCAGCAGTTGCCATAGGAAATTTCTCTTACAACTCTTCCCCTCTGTCCAAATATTTAGGAATAAATTTAACAAGGCATGGGCAGAACGCATATGATGGAAACTTAAAAACATTTCTGATAAAGACAGAGATTTAAACAAACGGGAGGAGGTACTTGTCCTTGGCTAGAATGCTTTCCAGTATCATAAAGATATTATTTTTTTTGATTGAATGTATAAATTCTGTGGAATTCCCCCATTGCTCCGCACACACACTCTTCATCAGGATGTTTTTGAAGATCATATGAAAAAATAAACATGAAAGAATAGTTTGGAAAGTTCTGGAAAAGAAGAAAAATAAAGAAAAAGTAACCAGAGCGGCCATTTGGAAAAAAGATAAAACTGGATTCCTACCTCCCACAATGCACCAGAAAAAGTACCGAATGAATCTGAAATGGAAGTGTACATAATGAGACCATATGACTATTAGCAGAAAGCACGGGTGAATTTTTTATGATCTTGAAGCAGAGAAAGCCTTTTCAACTAGATTCACAATCCAGTTGCAGTAAAAGAAAAGACTGGTAAATCTTACTAAGCAGAAACAAATCGCATGTCAAAGAAACCATAAGCCACACCTAAAAAAAAAAAAAAAGTGCAAAAAAAAACCCAACTCAGGTGTCACAGAGAAATGACTGATTTCCTAATACATAACACAGGTTTCACTAAAAAGGAAAAAAGTATCAAAAGCTTAGAGAAAAATGGACAAAAAACCACAGAAACATAATTCCGGGAAAAGGATTTACCTCTGGTGTTAATAAGTATTCAAGTTTACTCACAATAAGAGAAACGCTAATTAAGTCTGCTGTGTGACACAATTTCTTAACTCTCAGACTGGCACAAATTTTAAAGACTAACACCCCATTCTTGGGTGAGGCTGTGGAGAAACCGGCATTCACAAATTGCTCGTGGGAGTGCAACACGGTACAATCTCACTGGAAAGACTTTGCCAATGTCTAGCAACACTACACACGTGTTTACCCTTTGACACAACAACCCCACTTCTAGGAATTTGCCTGAAGCTGCTGTCCCACAGATACAAAACCAAAGTTGCATATTCATCATTATACACGATTCAATATGTAAGAGATGACCCAAAAGGCCATTCATTCATAGGAGACCGAGTAATGAAAGTAGAACCATAAAACAAAGGAGTGTGAAATCACAGAGAGAGAGAGCGAGAAAGAGAGAAACTGATAGGGAGTTATTCAAAGCTACGTAGACAAAAAGCAAAGCATAGGGTAATATGCTTCCTTTTCCAGTGAGCGAGAACAGACAATAAGGATACATATCCGTTTGCTTATTTTTGCTACAAGAAGTTTAGGAAGAATTGGGGTGCCTGGGTGGCTCAGTGGATTAAAGCCTCTGCCTTCAGCTCAGGTCATGATCCCAGGGTCCTGGGATCCAGCCCCGCATTGGGCTCTCTGCTCAGCGGGGAGCCTGCTTCCTCCTCTCTCTCTGCCTCTCTGCCTACTTGTGATCTCTGTCTGTCAAATAAATAAAATCTTAAAAAAAAAAAAAAAAAAAGAACTTTAGGAAGAATAAACCATAAATTAATGAACTGGATGTCTGTGGGGGAAGAGAAAGGTCTAGTAGGGACAGCACTCTAGATAGAACTGGAGACAAAGGTTGGTATTCTTACATGGATCAGGCTAGCCCTTGTTTGTTTTTTTGTTTGTTTTTCCCATGATGCTTTTTGTTTAATGGCTCTTTGCTGCCTCTGGTTCTCCAGTTGCTACTTAACTAGGTTTTTCATTCCTGGCCTCCCTGCCTCCACAGCAAAGGATACATTCCTTTTTATCTGGACTTGAAAAATAAGGTTGTGACTCTTTTTTCCTCTCAAGCTGAATTACACTGTAAGATTACCAAAGCAATTTTCCCCTTTCCTTTCTGCTCTTTCCATGCCAGGTTTATATGTGTTGAGAAACACAGAGAATTTCTCCGGTTGTGAAGTACAGAAACTTAAAATTGAATTTATTGAAATGTAGTTGAAGTTGGAGTCCAGGAGAGCCAGGGAGTTATCTGTGGTTTTTTTATTGGGTGGTAAAAAGAAATTAATACCAAGTCATTCAGCTAGGAGATAACACACCTAATTTTCTCTTTCTCTGTAAATATTTGGGGTGGGGGGGAGAGTATTTCCACACAAGCAAAACACATTTGAAAAATGATCAGCAAATTCAGATATTTATATGTAAGCTCAAAAAGTTTCTGCTCTCTGCTTAAGTTCTGCCCGTGTACTGATTGTGGCAAACTGCTGGTGGGGTTAAAAAATATTCTCTGGGAAAAACTAAAATTGCTATCAGGGATAAGGTGCTGAAGAGAAGACTTTGACCGATTTTCCTCAGCCAGAAAAGAGCCACCGACAGCTTACCTGGTGAGCAGGTCCTTCTTGGTATCATTTGTTTCTCTACCAAGGAACATTCTGTGGGGGAAGACATGTTGCCTGCTGAGGCCTTTAGTAAATCCGAACTCCTTGCCCCTCCCCTACAGGACCTGTCTCTACTTCTTTCTGGACACTCACATGTATCATGCTTTCCCCATGTGCTAGCATGACATTTTTCTCAAACATACCACATGTATTACTGCCTAGGCCTGTGCCATGGCTCTTTTCTCCACCTGAAGTGTTCTCACATATCTTGGTATGGCTGGCAGCTTCTTATATTTCAAGTTACAGCTCAAAAACTTGCACCTCAGAAACCACCCAGCCCACCTCTAGGCATCCCACTGCTCCATGTTATTTATTTATTTATTTATTTATTTATTTTGCAGGTTCTTATCCTTATTTGAAATTGTCTGATTATGCGTGCTTATTTACATATCTATTTTGTGTCAGGGCCTACTAGGTGTGGTCTCCACCAGGGTGAAAACTGCATCTGTCTTGTGTACTGCTGGCTGAAATTCCAACTTCCGGAACAGCACAAAGTTGTCCCAGGTCACAGCCTGTAGTAGTCCTTCAGTAAGTACTTGTTGAGTGGCTGACTGGAGGCATCACAAAATGCCAATCTTTTTTAAAGGGTTGTGGTAGGTAGAACAATGATTCCCTAAAATGTCCATGTCCTCATCCCAGAACCTGTGAGTGTGTCATTTATGGCAAAGGGGGCTTTGCAGGTGTGATTAAATGAAAGATTTTGAGAGAGATATGGGGGGGGGCAAGGTGATCACAAGGGTCTCTGTAAGATAGAGTTGGATGAATCAAACTGAAAGAGATTGGAAGATACCACACCATAGGCTTTGAATATGGAGGAAGTGGCTACCAGACAAAGAATTCAAGTGACTTCTAGAGCTTGAAAAGGCAAGGAGACAGATTCTTTCCCAGAGCCTCCACAGGGAATGAAACCCTACCGACACCTTGATAGCCATGCAAGATCTGTGTCAGACTTCTGACCTCTGAAACTACATGGTAATAAATGTTATGCTGTTGGAAGCTATTAAACCGAGGGTCATTTGTTACAGCAGCAACAGGAAACTGAGTTGACCTTGCCCAATGTGTTAGTACCATACCAACATTAGCTCTGTGTAGTAGGGTTCTCCAGAGAAATAGAACTAACAGGGTGTGTGTCTGTGTGTGTGTGTGTAAAAAGAATGACAGAGACAGAAAGAAAAATTTATTTGAAGGAACAGGCTCACGTGATTGTGGAGGCTGGCATGTCCAAAATCTATAGGATCGACCAGCAAGCTAGAGACCCCGGGAACAACTGATGCTGCAACCTGATTCTGAAGACATTCTGTAGGTAGAATTCCCTCTTCCTAGGGGATCCTGAATCTTTTTTTCCCCTAAGGCCTTCAAGTGATTAGATGAGGCCCACCCACATTATGACATGAATCTGTTTGACTCAAAGTCTATGGATTTAAATGTTAATCTCATCTAAATAAAAACTTTCAGGCAACATTCAAACCCATGTTTGAAAGAATACCTAGGTACTATGGCCTAACCAAGATGACACAAATTAACCATCAGGTCAGAGAGAACGCTACATAGCTGCTATCATCTCAGTCACTGTGTTGTTGTTGCTGCCCTGATGTAAATGCTTGTTCTTCAGGAGTCTCGGGGACAAAAAGTACTTACAACAACAAAATCAAAAATAACAAATTATTTAAGCAACTTTTCTCACATGGCATCCTCCATTGGGCTGGTGACATCTAGGTTAAACTATATGTTTTCTAAGGCTCAGTCCCCCATGTAGAGAATCCAGGCTTTCAGATTTCTTCTCAAATGGGTATATGAGGAAACACCAGTAAGCACCACATTTCCACCCACATTTTAAGTAGATTTGTATGGTGGGGTTCTGTGTGCATGCATGTGTCTATGTTACTCAGAATCTGTTCCTTTTTTACTTAGCCAAATTATCTTAATTGGCTTGGAAAGAACAAGACCTCCAAGATATTCTGGCATGATTTTGAAGCTGCTTGCAGCCCCCATATGAAGTCTGAGAATGGCATGGACCTAGAAGAAGTAGATGGATAGATAGAGGCTAGTGTACATCTGAACATAAGTTCTATCTGAAGCCAATGCTATTCTTGGACTTCTCAATTATCTACATCAATAAATTTCTCCTTTTGCTTTAACCAGTTTGAGTTGAGCTTTTAATCATTTTCAAGTAAAAGAGTAATGTTATATTAAAGTTAATTTCTTCAATGGTATTTTGCAAAAGCTAGTAGCTAGAATGTGACATTGGCTGAGGTAAGGAGATAGGTCAATAAAAATTTCTGGCAAACATGTAAAATAATTCCCAGGCCCCTGAAAATACCCAAATGAAGTGGGTTCCAAAAAAGCATCTTGAAAGGTCCTCTTCCCCAGTACCCAACTCTTGAGCAAGACAAGGCACAAAGGAAATCCTTCCACTAACTGGAAACTGGAGCGATAAGAAAAAAAATGATGATGGGCAATGATCTCAGAGAATAAAACCAAGGTCAACCAGACCGAGTGACCAAAGTTTTCCCTGTCAAGGCAGTGAGTCATTGCTTTCTCTGCCCCTAGACTAAGATGCATACCATGACCTGGAATTCAGTGTGCATTGTTTTCCACCCACCCTGCTTTCTAAATAAATGTTTTGGTTACAGTTACCTTGTCCTTTTTCCACCATTGTTCACTGCGTGTGTTGAGATGGTTAAACTTACTAGTTAGTCATGGGACAAGAGACTACCATTGTGCACTGAGTATCTTGGGCTAGTTAAACTTACTCATTAACCGTGGGTCAATCAACCATGAGGACCAACATCTTAACATGACTTGGGAGGCTGCACATTACTCAGAGATGTTGCACTTGAAGATGGATACATTAACTAGATGAGGCCTTGAACTCTATCCCTTTGAGGTTTCATGTTTGGGACAAAAATGAAAGGAATGTATGGAGATTTTATGTGTTCTTCTTGCCACTCACTATTCTATTCTCTTTTCTTATGGCCACAATGCTCTGACTGTCCCACACTCAGCTTGTGTGCTTGATATGAAGCTCACTCCACCTGTCCTTCAGGGGTGCAGTGTGGGACCAAAGCTAAGTCATCTGTTCCACTTTCCTGGTCATAGTGCTTGGGCCATAGACAGGGACAAACCAAGGCAGACAAACCAAGGCTGCCTAATCAGGGCAGTGAGACTCAATTCTCAAAACTACTGAATGGGGAGGCAGACTCTCCCTTTTGTGTGGTTGTAAACCTGAATCTTCTAGGGAAGAACGTGTGGTGATGACAGAGAGACAGAGAGAGAGAGAGATTGAGAGAGACAGAAAGAGAGAAGCCAACTCCAAAGAAACAGAACCAAGAAATAAATCTGACGACACCATCTGAACCAGGACTCAAGCTCTTCTCAAAATAATTCTCTCTCCAAATATATCTCTAGATACATCAGTCATATATTATTAAATCCTTTTGGTTTAAGTTTTCAGTCACTTTCAAACAAAAGTGTTCTCACTAATATAACTCCCTTATCCTGTGGGAATTACTTTGCTAGGAAGGCTGAGAAGATGAAGCCTTCTATAACTTTTTTTTCAAGATTTTATTTATTTATTTGACAGGCAGAAATCACAAGTAGGCAGAGAGAGTGGGGGAGGAAGCAGGCTCCCCGCTGAGCAGAGAGCCTGATGCGGGACTTGATCCCAGGACTCTGGGATCATGACCTGAGCCAAAGGGAAAGGCTTTAACCCACTGAGCCACCCAGGAGCCCCAAGATGAAGCCTTCTAGAATGAGAGACTCTCCAACCTGATATTCCAACTGCCACTCTTCACCGTAGTTGAAAATCTTGGTAGCTGCTTCCGTCAACATCTTCCGTGAGTGAAGGACTTATCCCTTCCAGCTTTTGGTGGAATCAACTTGCAGCCACACTTGCCTTCTCACCTTCACACAAACAAGCTCATCATGGGCCCCTCTGCAAGTGACTGCTACAATGCCATAGGGCAGAGGGGAAAAAAAAATAAAGTGCTTGTTTTTAACCTGTAAGTTGTTCATTAAGAACATTGGGAAAGAAAGGTTTGATGATTCTTAGAATTTTACAGCTGGAATGTAGTTTAGCATTTATCTACCAATCCAAATTTATGACTTACAGATAAGAAGTTCATTGACTAAGCCATGAAAAGAGAGTATCAATTAAGATTATGTACAACTGTGAAAAACAACAGCCCCAAATGCATCTTAAACAAGATGGATGATATTTTTCTACTATCTGGACAGATAGTGAGGATTAGCGGTCTCGGTGGAGACTGTAATTTGCTCACTAAAACACTATACCCTTCTTCTATTATAATAAAATGGTCACTGGTCACAGGAGCTGATTGTCCCGCTGAGAATTTCTTAGCTTTCCCAGCATGCAGGTGTGGCCGAAAGACTATGGTCTCACCCAAACCATGTGAGCAGAAGTGATAGGTGCCTTCTGCCATTAGGTGTGTGCTCCTTGTGCTCTTTTCTTTCCAGTGGCTTGAATTAGTAAAAATTAAGCAAGCTACAAACCTCATATTTAGAGTGGCAGAGTGCCCTAACAGTCTGAGTCCCTGGGTAATTTTTGTGGTGCTCGGTCTTCTTATCCAAACCAGGAAAGGGAAATCAATTTCTAATTTGTTTTAGCCATCAGAGTGAGGGGCTCTTTTTTTCTGAAAGAGCATGGCTTTTATCACAATTAATATAGCAGTCCAAAGCTAGCATAGTACTAGTAGGGTATCTGAAATCACAAACCTTTCAATACTGTTGATTTACTTCACTTGATTTCCATTAAAGACATGACTCATGACCCAAATGGTTCTATAAGCACCCACCATTAGATGTAAATTTCAAGCAGCAGGAAGAGTGGAGGAAAATATATAAAAGATGATACTTTCCCTTTTTAAAAGAGAATTTTCCTAAATACCATGCTGGGACTCTTCTTGACCCAATCAGAAATGATCAGCAAGGTCTTTTGTCAAAAAAAGGCAATATTCAAGGTCTTAACATGATAGCCTTGCCTTAAACATCATCACAAATTCTTAGGCATAGGCTGCATACCCACTGGTTTTTGTGGGCGTGAGAGAATATTCCGATTTATTCTTCTGTAAACATGAATTGCCTCTCATGACAAAGGGCAGAAGTGTCACTCTTTTTTTCATTTTAAATGGATCTTTTTCTTTATATGAGAATCTTATGTACAATAATACAAATTAGGCTCCAAAATAATTTCCTAATAATAATACTTGAGCCTTTATTTCCATATTAATAATCCGCTATGTATAGCCCTCCTGCCAGGTGTCAGGTGCTGCTCTAACACCTGGCATCATTCACTCATTTCATCTTCACAAGTACCTTATAAGGTAAGTCTTAGTGATTCCATCTGACTCATGAGAAAGTCGAAAATCATAAAGCACGAGTATGGAATGGGAGTAAACCCAGTGTTTACTGCAACCTGGTGTTCCTTCCCACTTCTGTGTTCCGTCAGGCCGTAAGATGACCTGCACCTCCTTCCCGCAAGTCCCTCTGGGATGTCTCTAGCTGCCCCGTTTCTCTCAGCCCAGGGCAGCTCAAAGAGTACAAACCCGTCTTCAGTACCCAGCTTCAGTTTTAGGATCCTGTAAATTTTAAAGATTTTATTTATTTATTTTTTATTTATTTGACAGATAGAGATCACAAGTAGGCAGAGAGGGGGGGAGGCAGGCCTCCCCGCTGAGCAGAGAGCCCGATGTGGGGCTCGATCCCAGGACCCTGGGACCACGACCAGAGCTGAAGGCAGAGGCTTTAACCCACTGAGCCACCCAGGTGCCCCGGATCCTGTAAATTTTAAACTCAGTTCCACTTCACTCTGGCCCAGACTCGGTCATCCTTTTTCTTGAGAAAAGACTAGGTAAAACATTTCTTACCTGATTGTACCCTCTTCCCACCCCATGAGGTGCAAGCCTCCCAGACAGGACAGAGACAAATTATTCAGTGGAGTAAAGGGGAGCTGACAGCAGCATTGTTCTCAGTTTCCCAGCACTGCCCTCCGTCGTGTGCTGATGCCGTATTCTGGGGCTGTCCTGGTAGGGGCATACATTTTACTACCCCCAGGAGCTGCCATGAGAGCTTGTTAAACAAGACAAGAATTATCATTTTCATTCAATATGTCTTCCCTTTGGAAATGCTTTATGACTGACTTGGGTATTTCCCCTAGCAACCCGTTCTCTCTTTTAGGGAAATGGAGATAAAATACTTGACATTTATTTCGTAGAGTGATTCGGAATAAGACCATGGAAAATTCTGAGACATTTCTCAAGCTAGTTGGAGGGAACATGGAGTGGACATATTTCTGAACCCCCAGTGGGTAGTCTAAATGCAGGCTTCGCCCGGACATGTTGGCCAGAACACTACCATGTGGCCATACTCTGTGTTCGCTGAGTAGACACACCGAATGTATATGATCTGGAGAAGAATAGAATACGCTGAGCAGAACACACGTATTCCCTACTATGATAATCTTCATTTCTCTGACCTGTTGCTTTTGTTGTTGTTGTTCTTGTTGTTGTTTTGGTGCTCTGGTAGACCTTTGACCCCTGTATGATTTTTACTCCCTTAAATGACAGCACCCCTTCAGGCTAAAAAAAAAAAAAAAGGAAAAAAGGAGTTCCTGGGACATTTTGTGTACGTTTAATTTATAAATGTGACACAAACTAAGATCTCCTAATCTCTCCAGTTACAAAAACATTTGAAATTTAAAACAAAAAAACTTAAGACTGAGTTTGAAAAACAAATGAAATCTATCTAGATGGTCATGAGATAATACTGACTAGATTAGATGCCAGGCTACATTAAGCATGGGCATCCCCAACTTAACATCTGTACTTAAATATTTTACAAGCACTGTAAACCCAAATGCACAAAAGCCAACTCATGACCTGCACCATCACATCTGAAATATCCCCATTCTTTCCTGTCTCTGAAAATGCATACCATCCATCTGGTTGCATGCCCAGAAACCCTCTCTCCCCAGTATTCAAGCCACCATCAAATCCTTTCATTTGACATCCAAAATATTGCTGGGATTTACGCACTTTGTTTATTTCTATCAGCCTGCCTTAGGCCAAGGTAGTCTCCTGTACTCGTTCAATAGCGTCTGTCTTCTTGCTGTGTTTTAAATCTGTTACCCACACTGCAGTCAAAATGACCTTTGAGGAGTGCAAATATGATTGTGTATTTTATTGCCTAAAATCCACTAAGGACTTCCCAATGGTCTTAGGACAAATGTCAAAGGCCTTATCATAGTGTGTTATGGCCCAGCAAGTCTAGACTTACTCTAAAGCTATTTCTTTCTTTCTTTTCTCTTCTTTCTTTACTTTTTCAAAGCTGTTTCTTAAGCCAATGTTTCTGTTGGTCTGTTAGAATGTGTGTGTGTGTGTGTGTGTGTGTGTGTGTGTGTGTGTTCATAGGTGTGTATGTGTTTGTGTATTTTATGGAAATGTTATAGTAGGGATAGGGAATTATCACCTTCTTCCTTACCCCCAGACTTCTGTTACCCCATTGGCTTATGTCTCGATACCAGAGAAGCCTTAATGTCACCGAGAATTAACAATAGTTCCCTGGTGCCCAGCCAGAATCCTACAGGTCAATGATCCAGCAACACCAAGTTCCAGCCCAGTGGCACACAAGCCATTTTTGCTTCCACTGTCCACTGTGACCCTTTCTAAGGAGCAACCTTCTCACTGGGAGCATTAGCTTCAGGAAAGCACTTATTAATCATTGCACTTGAGTTCCTGGACCGGTGCTTGTTGTTGGGTGCTGAGGGCTCTTTCTCAAGTGTAATGGCCCTCGACCTGTTAAGGAATCCCCCTCCCCTCTTTTTAATATCCTGTCATAAGATTAATAGTTTAAACGTGATGCCACATGCAAACACCCTGATAAGATCTTACTTAATGAAAAGCAAGCAGAGACTTTCTTTTGAGAACATATGTCTTTTGAGAAATGCAAAGCAAATTGGAGATAGCATGTAAAATGTCTCAGGAAAAGAAAAAGTTCTAAATGAGAACATTTATCATCATCATAGATTCATGTGGGCTGTCAAGACACAATAAAGATTTTAACTCATTTTGTCTCCGGCAGCCTTTTCCACAAGGACCTTCATTAACAGTACTCCCTGCTTGACCTGTTTCTGCTCAGCCACATCTCCCACTGTGGAGGACAGGGTGTGAAATATATCTTTTCAAATGGATGTCATTGATTTTAATATACCTTTAATAATATTGCGGCTCAGTGTTTTAATTACTCATACTTTTTGGTACTTCCGCCCTCCGGCAATTCCATCTAATAAATCTGATAAGTGCAGTAGACTCTGACACCCAGATATTAGATGTACAGCGTATGCTGTGGGGAGACCATTTACTCTGTGGTGGACTCAGAGCCAAGTCAAAGGTGTGCCCTGAGGAGCCCAGCCACTTTGGCCTGCTGCCCATAGAAGGGGGAGGCTTTCATATGCTCAACTGCAGCTGGACATTCTTCTCTGCTCTGTGGCAGCACCACCAGGAGAATCCTTGATCATACTGCTCAAATGACAGCTTCATTCTGCCAGGAGCCATCTCTGCCCAGTCAACCCCGGTCACAAGGTACACCTCTCCTCTGTGCTTTGCTAGCACTTAGCCCTTATCATTACTCCTTGGTTTCTCGGGCTTTATTTCAGTTAACTTCATTTGTGTGCATTTTTCCTACTGTTACAGGTTGCGTTGTGGCCCCCCAAAATCCATGTGTTGAAATACTAACCTCTACTATCTCTCACCATGACCTTATTTAGATATAGGGTTGTCATTGATGTGATTAGCTAAGTTAGGATGAAGTAATTTAGCCTAGCTAAGTTAAGACAAGTAGATTAGGGACTGTATCCAATATGATGGGTTTCCTTATAAAAGGGAAAATTTGGACACAGGCAGATATAGAGGGAGGGCAGAGTGAAGACAGAGAGAATGGCATCTACAAGCCAAGGAATGCCCACAGCTATCAGAAACTAGAAGAGAGGTAAAGAACAGACTCTCCCCCACAGCCCTGAGACAGACCCATCTCTGTCAACGAGGTGATTTCAGAAGTAGCCACCAGAACTGTGCGACGATAAATTTCTATTATTCTAAGCTACCCAGTTTGGGGACTTTGTTAAGGCAGCCCTAGGAAGCTATTATACCCACTAAAGTATAAATCTCTTAGGGGCGAAGATCTAATTCTATTCTTTGTACACCCAAGTACACCTAAAGTAGTACCCACATGAGGATGTTACTCAAGAAATGGTTCATTGAACTTAATTATATGAGAGGTGAAGAATCACAAGGCACAAAGCTGATTTGAGTGTTGGAGTGTAGAGAGATGATGGTAAAAGGATGGAATCTTTCATTACCAAAACAGATGGACTAGGAGGAGATACCGAGGGCGAGATATTTTAGCAGGGAGGGTCCAGGTTCATGGCCATGTTTGGCAAGCACATACCCTAGCAAACCTCTAAGGTTTCTCTGGCAGGTTGGGGAAGCAGGCAAGTAGGCTTAGAGAAATCACACAGGGCTGAGCAGTGGGACCCCGTTTGTATGTATCTGCTAGCTTACAAGGAGACAATAAACTCAAACAAACAAACAAACAAACCCAGCAGCATGGCTCAACAGGAAACAGTGTTCTGGAGAGAAGTTCTTGCAAACACTGGAAGGTAAGTTATAGGTGAGACTATGTGACCCAGAAGAATGGATCGGTAACAAACAACCGAAATCTTTCTGACAATCTCAGATACATGAGATCAGCGTGGGGAGCACCTGGGAAGCCTGACCTTGACCTGGTGTTGATCTGAGGCGTAAGGATCCAGTTTGCATTTGAGGGCCTGGCTAAAGACGGTTCTGTCTCAAGATGGTCTTTTAAAACTCACTCGTTTCTATAGCTTTATAATAGACTTGCTAAAGTCTGGGATAAAGCAACTTGACACTGTGTGTCTATTTTTAGCATCAGTTCACATCTAATTGAAGTGAATGACTCTAACTGTAAACCAGTTGATTGACTCGAGAAGTTGCAAAGTGGTTTCTCCCATTATGCAAGCAGCCTTAGAGGTTTTCTCTTAGAGCGGTATACTTGGCCCAATTTCCCTTTTTTTAGAAGTTTGGATTAGATTGCAAAATAAACACTCAGGAGTATTAGTTGAAGTGCTGCTTCTCGCATTCATGACACTGGCCTGGCCCCTGCCATCACTTATGTGCCTGATCCTGGACTTAAAGTTTGATTAAATCCCTCTAGTTTTCCTCAACACTTTAAAAATTCTTTTCAAGTAGGATATAGAATAACGTTGGCCTAAATTGCTTTAATTTACATATATCTAAATGCAAATTCTAGGACTGGATCTTAGAGAAAAATCCTAGCTGTCCTACTTGTAACAAACATTTGCAGTGTAAAAATGTCTAGATGAAAATAAAGCATGACTAAGCCAGATGGACGGGGAAGTGACATAATTAATAAGAGTTTAAAAAAAGTAATTGGTTTTATGAGTTTGTAAGTAACAAGTGAGAATCATAGAAAACTTGAAAATATAGAAAATTATAGAGAAAAAAGTCACCAACAGTTCCACTACCCGAAGACAACTGTTGAGGTTTTCCTGTTTCTTTTCTCTGTGTAAAATCTCATATTCCTTTTTGTCTTCAAGTCAAATTTAATCTAAGGCCCCATCAGCAGAGTCGAAGGAAAATCTCAGTCATTATTAATCCCTATACTATGTGTGGAAGCTAGGTGGAGAGATGTCTTCCAAAAAAGTTTTATGTTATCTTTTGCAGTCAAGAACATTCTCGAAAGGTACTCTTTTAGTCATTCTATACTGCTGACTATAGTTATCCAACTTTTTAAAGCCAGGAACAGGGATCTTTGATATGGCCTCTTTGTCCGCAGTTCTTAATGTTTAGCTCCCAACCCCCTTGTTTTCCTCTGCCCCTCACCATGCACTTGCACTATCTTTCCAGTCATGTTATTGGTGGGTTAGGTGTCACCATGGATGTGAGGACTGGTCTCCACCCAGAAAAAAAGCAACAAAACAAAACAAAAAGAAAAACAGCTGCTTTCCAGTGATGAGAAATTTTGCCAATTCTCCTGTTTCCACCTCCTCTCCTCTCCCAAACCTTGCCTTTCAGCCACCCCCCACCCCCGCAACCCCACAACCTGGCATCATCTTCTCTAGGAGGGTGAGTGGAAGGTGGGTGTGAGAGCTGCTGAGTGTCTAGCAACTTCTGTTTTTGGCCCATAAAATCTAAGCTGACTGAAGAGAACACAGAGACTTGGTGACCTTTTTGAAATGGCAAGGAAAAAAAAAAAAAAAAAAAAAAACCACCCAGAAGCAGGAGGAACCCAAACAAATTAATTTCTTGCTAACTTTTTATGCCATATATGTTCGATATCATTAGGATCACACTGTGCATGCACTTCTGAATTCTATTGTTTTATTTACATTACAACTAAGCATTTTTCCATGTTGTTTAAAACTCTACGCAAACGTGATTAAGAGCCACATAGTGTGTAAACATGAGTCTGCCTCTATGCACAAAATATTGTGATCGGTGGCGTGACGAAAGATAGGAAGCCACGCAACCAGGCAATCTGGATTCCAATCCCAAGTCTGCCACTTACCACTGATGTGATCTGGGGAAGTTAATTAACTGCACTGATTCTCATCTGTGAAATGGGGGTGATAACAGTCTGTACTCATGTCGTTGTGGAAATTAAATGAGCCAATATAAGGTGAACCCCGAGAAGTGTGTCTTGCACACTGAAGGAATGCCAACTCCCATTTCAGGGCACTGTCATGTTGTGTCAAGATATGGATTCGAAACAGCCAATGCTCAGTTTGAACTGAGCAGTTGATCTGAACTCTCATCTACGATCTTGGATAAATTACTTAGCTTCTCTGAACTTCAGTTTTCTCACTTATAAGACAAATGGTAGTACATTTTTTCCGGGGGTCTTGTGCTGATTAAATCCAACACTAAATGTAAATTCCTGCCATAAGGTAATTAAGGGTTTAATACATTATGACTTAATTTTTCCACATCCCCTGTGCCTACACAAAGCCTTCTAAAGAGTAAGTGATAAAAAAAAAAATACCTGTTGAATAGATGTTCATTGATTAAAGAGCTGGGTCACAATGTACTTACGTCAGTGCAAATGTTTATAAAAGATCCAGAAGGATACACACTAACTTGGTTATAGACAATGCTTGTGCGGGAATGAGATTGGAGAGTTAAGGAGGATTCATTTTTTCTGTACGTAAAGTTTACAGTGAAAATAAATTCACATTTTACTTTTCTTATTTAAAAGTAATTTAAAAATATTTAAACTTGAAAAAAAAAAGGGTGGGAACAGAGTCGTGCAGAGTCCTGGGTTTTGTGCCACAAGTAGCACAAAGAAAGAAATAGTGGGGCATGTGTATTCTGCATCTTTCCAAGAGGCTTCGGATCTCACATTCTTTTGACCTTCCCTTTGAGCCCAAATCTATAACCTACCCAATGTGTTCAGAATTTTTTTTTTTCTAAATGGGTAGTTTTAAAATATACAAAAAGACTTTCTCATAAATTGGGCCAATTTTTTTTTTAAGTTTATTTTTACATAATCATTCAAAGGACACAAATCCATCTTGGAGTACTCTCCTCCAGGTGAAATGCTTCCATTGTAATATATCCCATTAAAAGCTTCTTTGTGTTGAGAGGAAGTGGTAAAAACTGCATTGTGTTTCTACTGGGAAAGAGCTTCCCATAATTGGCCAGATTTTCCCAGGGTTCGGCATTTCTCTGTGTGGTAATGGGCTGCGTTGGCCTTGCTAACAGCCAACACCCACAAAGGGACCTGTGTAGAAGTGATTGGTTAGCTGTGCAGTGAACTCTCTTGGGTGGGGTAGGCCCCTCCCAAGGAGCCTTTGGCAGTCACTATTCACAGATGAGGGCCCTATGCCCAGAGCAGGGCATGATATCATTCAGAGTTGTTGATCATTCATTCCACTTATCAGATCATGGGTGGAACGTCTGGCCATTGGATGCGTTCTCCCATCTCCCTCTGTCAGGCCCCAGTTCAGATTAGCCTGAAGTGCAGCCTGTCTCTTCTGCATTATACCTCACTCCTCTCTTTGGAGGAATCTGCCATTTGGCTGGAAGCATATTTGCAGTAGCAGTATGAGGCCTGGGACATTCACAGGTCCCAGAGAGATGAGAGAACCTCAGGTGCCAGGTGGGCAGGAAGACCTGTGTTCTTTGACAAAGTATTTTGTGTGTCTAAGATTTCAGAGAAGATGGTGCAAGTTAGAAAGATGCCACAGTATGGACACAGAAAGAAAGGAAAAGTCTTGGCTTAATGGAACAAAATTTGGACAAGAAAAATTTGACTGATAACACCAATGTGTGCAAACTTATAGGATGTAAAATGTAACCAATTAACTTCTGTCCCCTGTTGGTGGCCTCCACCCCTCCAAGGCCCAATTATGGTGGAAAATGCATAGGACCAGAGGTCAAGCAGATATTGATTCAAAATCTCACTGCCATTTTCTAAAGCTCTGATTTTTGCTGTGTTCTTTACCCTAGAAGGCCCTCAGTTCTCTCCTTTATAAAAAGGGGAATAAAAATATTTATCTCACAGTACCGTGGGGGAAGAATAATGACATAAAGCAGTAAGCATTTGGTAACCATTCAATAATTATAACCATAATTATAAGTGGCTTTAATGTACATTCAGAAGATAGGTCGGCCAGGTCCCTGCCCCTGACAGCTAGGGGTCTTGCAAGCTGTCAACCAACTTTTAGACTTAATAACACAATTGAGGTGAGCTGGTGTTTTTCATAGTTATTTTACTTTAGCAGAAGACTTTGATGAAACAGTTTTCTCATTAATTTGAAATTTCAATCAGGTCAAATCCCAACTTCATACCTACTAGCATGGCTACAATGAAAATAATGGAAAATAACAAGTGTTGGCAAGGATGTAGAGAAGTGGGAACACTTGTACATTACTGGTAGGAATGTGAAAGGGTGCAGCCTTTAAGAAAAAACTTTATTAATTCCCTGAAAAGCTAAATATAGAATTCCCATATGACCCAGCCATTGCACTTGTAGTTAGATAGCCAAAACGATTGAAAACAGGGACTCATACTCACATGCTAACATTCATTGCAGTGTTATACACAATAGCCAAAAGATGGAAAGAACCTTAGTGTCTATCAGCAGATGAATGGGTAAATAAAATGTTACATATATATTTATGGAATATTATTCAGGCATAACAGCAAATGAAATTATGATACATGGACTGATTTGGATAAACCTTAAAGACATTATGCTAAGTGAAACAAACAGGACATAAAAGAACAAGTATTGTATGAGTCCACTAATAAGAAATTTCAAGAATAAGGAAAGTCATGGAGACAGAAAGTGTATTTGAGGTAACTAGAAAATGGGAGAAAGGAAGAACAGAAAGATACTGCACAATGGCCAACAGAGTTTCTGTTCGGGGTGATGACAAAGTTTTGGAAATTGATAATACTGAGGGTCACACAACATCATACACACATAACGCTATTGACTCGGACACTTTAAAAATAGTGAAAATGGAAAATTTTGTGTTATCTATATTTTACCACAACAAAAAATAAAATACAAAATAAATACTTATGTACATAAATATATGACCTCTGATTAAAAACAAAAATTTTATTAGTTACACATTCACATGGCCTAAAAACAAAATCAGTAAGCCCAGAATTCTTACTCCTCTCTCTGATCCCATCCATTGCATTCCCTTTACCACTTTCGATAGGTAACCTACTGGTATTTGTTTCTTGCATATGTTTTCAGTATATCTTTATGCAAATATCAAGCAAGAATAACAATGAATTTTTATTCCTCCCTTTCTATGCATACATATATTAACATATACGCATTGTTCTACGCCTTCATTTATCCATTTAAAGATACATCCCAGAGATATTTCTGTCCCAGTATATAAAAAGCTGTCCCATTCTTGTATCCTGTTGTATAAAATTCCATTGTGTAGTACACCATGATCAATCTAACTAGTTCCATGGTGATACAATTTGAGTTGTTTTGAAATTTTGATATTTAGTGTTTCTCAATCTATAACTTTGTCCATTTTTCATTCATATATGTGGTTTTTACTGTACGATCAGTTGCCAAGATTGGGATTGCTGGAATCAAAGGGTAACTCCATTTGTAAGTTTAATAGCTATTTCGGGTTCTCCTTCACCAGGATTGTATATACGAACAATGCTATGACTATTTGTACAGATTCACCAAAGAAGTGCTAAATTTTGTTTTTGCAAACTCATTGGTGAAAAATGGTATCTGACTATGTTTTTAATTAATATTACCCTTATTATGTGTACAGTTTAGCATCTTTTCATATACTTAGAGGTCATTCTTTTTTTCTACTGATTCAAAAGTTTCCAGAACCCAAAGGAATGAATGGCTAAGGGCAGCTGTTCAGCCTGAAGCAAGTGGAAAAGAGATACTCAGGGAAAGGGAGTCCATCTAATGCTCCCTCCTTCATTCACATGATAAGCAAACTAGGGAATTGCCTCTTCCTAGGGCAAAATCTGCTTTCAGATCTCCATGGTTGGGGGGGGGCGACGGGTGAGGGGTGGTGGGAAGAGTGTTGCTATTGGTCAGAGGAGGATGAGGTGTGGGGTAGAAGGCAGTCTGACTTCTGTGTGCCCTGGATCCCAATTAGTATGAAAAGCAGGCCGTGAGTCAAGAAGTCTAATAAAACCACTTTGTCTAATGTCCTACCAACATTTTCATGCAATTTCCATCGAGCTGCCTGAAAAAAATCTCTTCAAGAAAGATGATCACCTGAGCTTGCAGATTTCATACTCCATAACTCCACAATTTCTTGGGAGAAACCACAGAGCCATTCAATCATTCCCTTTGAGATGAGAATAAATAACAACAATGCCACATGAACAGCATCAGTTGGCGGTGGGGGCAAGCTGTCATTTCCAGGAGAGGGATGTGGTTTTATATCTGAGGGTACAGCATATGATCATGTTTTAAAAATTCCAAAGATAGCAGAAATTCAAATGGGTTGGTTTTGTCATTAAGCTGCCTGCAGGTGTCCCATTTAGATCAGATGTCGCATTTGCAAGCCAGAACGGAAGAAGTGGGCTTTTGCTTAATTCACTGAGTCTCAGAAGAAAATGAACATTTTTGTTTTTTTTTCCCCACGACAAACTGGATTTTGTCTCAGACGAGCTTGACCTATTGCCGGCCTGTGGTCTAACTTTATCTGAGAATGTCACTCCGTTCTTCCAAAGTTGCCAAGATCAGAGGCCAGCGAGAGAAAGAATGGGGCTTTTCTAAGACTGCCGGATGATATCTTCCCCACAGTCCGTTCTGATGTGTCACTGCAAGTGTTCGGGTGACTAAGGCAGAGGAAAAAAACAAAAAGAGAGGCCTTCTTGTGCCCAGATGTGGCTTCTGGTTGAGATAACCAGGGGACGTGATGGGTTGAAAACTTCTATAACCAACCTG
Source organism: Taxidea taxus jeffersonii (assembly GCA_003697995.1). NCBI lineage: Eukaryota > Metazoa > Chordata > Mammalia > Carnivora > Mustelidae > Taxidea > Taxidea taxus. The sequence goes on from ML104206.1 coordinate 184,563, forward strand.
GGTTGGATCAGCATTTCTAAGTTTTTAACCAAGAAATACTGATTTATGTTTATTATGCTTTATGGCACTTTAGAGCAATTTATAACACTTACATTAAGAAATGGATGGGCCGGGAGAAAAGCCAATATGGGCATGGGAGGAGATAAAATTCTGTCAGGAATAGCAACCTCCAAGCCTCAGGTGCAATTTCTTGCTTTTGCACTTTCTCTGAACTTTTTAACATGAAGCCAGAAAATGATGATCGGTTTTTATAGTTACACAAACAAACAAACAAACGAATGAACAACAAAAAGGGATATGTTGAGGGACGCCTGGGTGGCTCAGTTGGTTAAGCGGCTGCCTTCGGCTCGGGTCATGATCCCAGCGTCCTGGGATCGAGTCCCGCATGGGGCTCCTTGCTCGGCGGGGAGCCTGCTTCTCCCTCTGCCTCTGCCTGCCTCTCTGTCTGCCTGTGCTCACTCTCTCTCTGTCTCTCTAACAAATAAATAAATAAAATCTTAAAAAAAAAAGGGATATGTTGAATAAATCTAAAGGAATCATTAAAATACACACAAACACACATTCAAATATACACTAACCTCAACCATTAAAACTAAAAAGCAAAAATAAAATCCTTCTCTATAGACTTATTTTTAAAATACACTTACGTGGTGTTCTTAGGTAAAATAAGGGTAACAAACAGTACTGTATGAAATATGAGGCTTTATTTCAAGTGTGAGTTATTTTAACAACCACCACAAAAAAACCAAATGCAGCACAATACTGTGAATCTTTGCCACTTCTCTAATAAATTTTGATGAATCAGGAAAGACTACAGAGACCAGAGACATTTTCCTTGTATGTGTCCCGCAAGAGCAATTCCAGGACTGTAGCATCAAGTAAACAAATGAAAATATGCAAAGTAGTATCAAGAGACCATGGTAATGTGCACTGCACTGAAAAATAAAGTTTTACAGATATTGAAGTTGCTCATTCTTTTCATGATTATCTATTAATATCATCAATTGTTATTATTAAGAAACCCTCGGAACTAGAAAGTTGCCAGAAGCATTTACCTAATTACTGTTATCATTAGCAATTTTTAAAAAGATTTTATTTATTTATTTGAGAGAGAGAGAGAGAGAGTGAGCACGAGCAAGGGGAGGGGCAGAGGGAGAGGCAGACTCCCTGCTGAGAAGAAAGCCCAACTTCGGGGCTCCATCCCAGGACCCAGGGATCCTGACCTGAGCCGAAGGCAGACACTTAACCAACTGAGCCATGCAGGTGCCCTTATCGTTAGCAATTTTAAATAGTAAGACATTTGTTCAGGTATACTGCACATCTTCAAAACACAGCCCAATTTCATAGAAGAGCCCAGGCTGAGCTACGGAAAAAATAGCATTTGGAAGTGAGGTGGATCACAGTGAATTTTTTTAGGATGGTTGTAATTTTCAACAACTTTAATTTGGAATTTTTCCTTTGGGAGAATGTCCATATTTCTGCAGAAGTCTTACAGGCGTCATAGGAGAACCAAGTTTTGAGTTGAGTTTGCAAAGACTCAAGTAAAGTGATGTGATGATAGAATGGGAGGCCGTGTTAAGAATGAGGCTATCAGACAGGAAGTTTGGTTTGGTGGGTGAGAGGTGGAGCAAGGAATCTCTGATAAGACTGATAATAGTGTCAGAAAGTAGGTATGATTTCAGCAGGCAAAATATTGTGAACATCGGACACTGAAGACAAGATTAAATATGACTTCATTGCATATGAACGAACAAAAAATTTGGAAGGGAGAAAGCTAAGTACAAGGATACAGGAAAAAATATTGAAGAGTAGACCTCAATAGAAATTGGTTCAGGTTTGGGGAAATCTGGTCCATAATAGGGAAATAAGTGGTTCTCAAGGAAGAATATGATCAACAATCATAACCTTTTCCACTCTAATAACTACTGAACGTCACTCACTGGTTTGTTCTTTGGATTTAGGCTGGCAGTCAGGGCTCTTCAAAGTCTGGTCCTAATATATAACACCCTAATGATATTTCCCCAAACTCACCATCATTCCAGGCCATCTATTCCACTCATCTTCAAAACACACCAAGGGGAGGTGCCTGGGTGGCTCAGTGGGTTAAGCCTCTGTCTTCGGCTCAGGTCATGATCTCAGGGTCCTGGGATTGAACCCCACATCGGTCTCTCTGCTCAGCAGGGAGCCTGCTTCCCCCCCTCTTCCTGCCTCCCTGCCTACTTGTGATCTCTGTCTGTCGAATAAATAAATGAAATCTTTAAAAAACAAAACAAAAACAAAACACACCAAGGACCTCCACATATAGAGGTGTGTGTTTATCGACTGAATTTTACTGGATACTTGGATGCTTTGTCCTATTGTCAGTTTCCTTCCCTCTCTTAGTTCCTGGAACCCCAGCACTTCCTCACACACAGATTCTCTTTATTAAGGATCCTTTGCTCTTTATTTGGGCAGTCTTCTTGGATGGAGACTCTTTCAGAATGGCTCAATGCCAGCTTCATTTGCCCCATTGGGAAAGTGAGCCTGTAGGGTAAAGTACACACGGTACGTAGCCCTAGTCACTCTTGTCTAAATGTCTCAAGTTTGTGTCTGTTTCCTTTCCTCATTCCTCTGCTTCCCTCTACCTCCAGGGACATAAACCAAGCTCTCTACTCAAGGCTCAGACTTGGCTTGAGAAGGTGGGAGCAGGCTACTCTGATTATCTCTCCTTCGTCAGCATTGCTCTTTTCCTGGCTGGCTATGGTGATTCCATCTGCTGACATAAGCAGTTTCACTTCCTTGGCATGTCCTCTGCAATCGGTCTGTCCTCTCACCCCACTTGGTAGGCTTACTCTCAGGCTTCGGTACCTCAGAAAAAATTGAGTTTAATGTTCTGTTATACCTAAATATTTAAATGGATTTTTCTTATGTAATATTAGAGTACTCTCTAGTATATCTCTTTGATACTCTCTAGTGTATCTCTTTCTAAAGAAAGAACTTCCTATTGTGTTAGTCATTCAGCCTAGACTTAAACATATTCATTGGTGATGAGTTCATCACTCTGCAACATCCACTATCATAGTGGGATACCCTACACGGCTAGATTTTCCTTATGGTAACATTCCATTGTTTTTGCTATAGTTTTGTCTTAACTGTCCTGGGTTCTGTCCTGTAAACCAAACACTGAACTTTCAATATTGATTCCTAGGATTGTTACAGAATTCAGTTCTGTGTAAAGGTGGCCAGGGAGTCATCTGGGAGAAGATGGTAGAAACGGGAAGAAGTCACCTAATTAACAAAACCTGGGAAAGAATGATGGCCAAAAATTGTATCATCAAGATATGGCAAAGACAACACAGTTGCAAGAGGGAATTAAGGATGAAAATCAGTGTGATTTTCTTTACTATGATTGTGTTTGCGTGTATTGAAGGATTGCTTAATTCAGGGCCAATAACATGAGGATGTGGCCATAGATGTATAGATAAGAGACTGTAAGAGCACATCTAAACAAAGTCTCCAAAAATGAAGTGAGGTTGGTTCACAGCACTGTGTACTTAGGTAGGGAGAGGGGGAATACAGTTAGAGCAAAAAGTTTAAAAAAATTAAATTAAGATATTTTATGTTAACATGTTTTAGTGAATATAGAATCATTCTTCTCTAGTAAGAAAAAAGGAGCCTAGGAGAGCTGATTTGTCCCATAATGGCAGGACAGGAGTGAAATTTGGCTCCCCATGAAGCCAAAACTCATAAAGAAATATTCTTGCTGAGATCCCAAGAGTTTGGGAGGAGTTTGAGGTTAAAAAACATTAGAGGTCCCCATGGAGTACTAAAACAGAAGAAGCCTTATAGTTTTAGGTTTTAGGAATCAAAAGTACCAGAAGATTGAAGAGCTGAGAGCGGTGGGTCCAGTAGGAAAGCCTGAGGGTGATGGGAAAATATTTAGGATGGGTTTGATGCTCACAGGTGCATTCTATGATCTCTGAACCGGGAGTGAGTGGATGTTTTTCACTTAAAAGGCTGGGACCAGTGGGGACAGAGCATAATGATCATTTGCTTTTACTCAGTCATTTCATTCATCTATAGCTTGAGGTTCTAAGGATGGAAAATTTCTGGAATTGGAGTAGCCTATCACCCAGATAGTCCACTTTGATGGACATGCTATTTTCTTGGTTGGCTGCTTCTAATTTACCTGATGGAGAAATAAAATTCCTTAAAGTGTTGACCTGATCCCTTGGAACCCGAGTTTCTAGATCTGCTTTAACTCTTGTAAGAGGTGGCAATCTAGGTGGGCAAAGGAGAATTTGATCATTGAAAGTTTCACTCCAGGGTGAGGTGATTGACTTTGGCAAGTGTTGCCTCCTCAAGACATTTAATGCTGGGAAGGAATTTCCTACCTCCTTCAAAGTCAGAAGCCTTGGTGTCTCTCTAGGTAGGGTCAGATAGACCAAGACCACAGTAAGTACTACCCAGATTTTAAATGCCAGAAGCATTAAGGAGTAGGACTGGGCAAACCCTTTGCTTTCCCAAGAAGGTTGTTTCTCCTATAGATATAGGCAAATAGAAAACAAATCAATGGTAATCATGAGTGTACTGCACAGATTACTGTATATCTCTAATCATATTTAGGGTCATTCTGCCAATATCATGCCAACAATTTGCCACCACATTGGCCAGACAAAACATGGCGCAGAAACTCCATCTGAATTCTTGAACACACATTTTTTTGGGGGTTGGTCTTGGGGTTGCACCCTTGCTTGGACCTGAGATTCTTGTAAGACTAGATTCATTAAACAGATCAGGATCTTGTCTAGACAAATGAGCATAAGCCCTTGATCTAATGTACCTTGCTGAAGGAAGGACACCAGTCTAATGACATTCAGAGTTGCTAAGGGATGTCTGGGTGTCTGCCTTTCCTTCAGTGTCCTTCCAGACCCAGACAAGGTTGTAGGTGCCCCGAATACCCAATAATTCATTTGCCAGAGAAACAAGAAGAGGTCATAGCACCTGGATGGTATATCTTCTGTGGTTTTGCCTAAGGAAATGGAGAAGATAGAAGAGGGTGCTAAGTTCTCCTGCCTGAAGGGTAATGATTGCTGTCAATGCGTTGAAAACCAGGTGTGGGGAAATCACAACCCATATCATGTGGCCTAAGTATAAGACCCTGGCAGAGTCCAAAGATGGTTCATCTGAGTGTGGCCACATGGGCTCAGATCACAGAGGAAGGATGGCTTCCCTGAAGTGGGACTGGAGTGTAGATGCTGCATAGATGGATAATGACACGAATGGATAATGACCAGAGAGAAGGCATCTGACCAGGTAGAGGACCATCCCACCAAACTCAGACAGCAGGGGTCCAGGAGGTGACTCTAGCTGCCAACTGGGCTGAAGGTGAGGTCCTGAGATCAGATGGGAAATACTGGGGGAACCTAGATTCCAGTGGTGAAGCTGTTGGGGTCCCAGCAACCAGAGAGGACAGCTTTCTTTTACCATCAGGAATGATTTCTATTCCCTCTTCTCCCCATATAGAGCTTTCTCATGCTATCCACAAAAGGAAATGTTATCTTATAGTTTTTAATGATAAAAATTGTGTCTAATTTAAGCTAGTTAGTTGTTTGTCTTATTGGTATAATTGGTTTATTAACAGTATACTCGCCCCTCATGATAGTACTAGCGGCTTCTCCTTATTTTCATCTTTGTACCCAGAGACTCATTTTAGGCAAGATCTCAATTTATATTAAAGAATGCCAATTTCTGACTTCTTTGCCAAAGGAAATCTTGCCAAATGGAGATCAGTTTTGAAAAACCAAAGATAAATGTACACATCTTAAAGGTTTAATTGTATTATTTCCCTCTTTATACTTTGATTACTTTGACAGATGGGGCCTTCACAATATATTCATTGTTCAGCTGGAAACCCCATGAAGCTGTAACCTGAACCCCTTGTCCTGAGGCCACTCAAAGCCATCTCCATCCAATGGTGTTTGTGGACCCCAGCAGAGGGGTGGTAAAGAGTTATTAAGCCACTTGAAATTGCTTTCAGTGCATTGAAGAGTGGTCAGGCCATTTCAGGCCATAGCAGTGTGGCAGAGTGCCCAACTGCCTACGTCAAGCAGTGTTTATAAATTAGAAATTACCAGCCATTTGGTTCCTTGCTGATCAGTCAGAGTCCTGGAAGACTATGCCGACGTGCCTGGGGCAGCGTTGTTACTGGACCAAACAAAGCCTAGCTCTTGGTTAATCAGTCATGATTTGTCTATCTGGTGGTGTTATTGGAAGAGACTTGAAAGTGTATGTCTCTTCAATTGCAGTGCTGTGAGGCTAATTATTCCAACTAAAAGCACCCAGGAAAATAGTTGTTTGAAAGTTCTGTTGCCAAGCACAGAAACTGACAATAAAATTCAAAGCCAAAGGTGGTCCCATATGATTATCTCTAGACATATTTCACTTATTTCGTCAAAAAAAGACTTGTTGAGCACCTGTTAATGTGTCAGACATGAAACGTGACTGGATTAGCCCCACCCCCTCATTTTTTCTTGGATCATTGCTAAGTAAGTGCCTGAAACAATTTTAAGCCCTTTATGTATATTAACAGATTTAATCTTCGCAACAACCCTGGGAGGAAGGTATGGCTAATGATCCCGTCTCACAGTTGTAAAAACTGAGGCTCAGAGAGTTAAGCAAGTTTTCCAGGGGCTCTGCAACTAGCAGACCGTGGAGCTCTGACGTGAATGTGGCAGACAGACTCTGGAGATCATTCTTGCTCTCTGTTGTTTTACGTGTCATGACAGCATGTCCACTGGTGGTGAACCCAGAGCTCTGGACCACCTCTGCATTTGCTTAGAGTTTTTGAGAAGTTTCCCTGACCGTGTCCAGACAATCTCTAACCTGTTCCTGTCTAGGAAGGCTGGAGCAATCCCCAGCCTAGGGTCACCGTTGTTGACCACCTACCTCCCATCCCCCACCCCAGTCTAGTATCCTCTCAATGGGATCCATACCCACAGCCTCTCTGAGCACAGAATGATGTCCCTGAGCTCATGCCACCCTTCTCAGCTTCTCCCTCATTCCTTGCCATTTTCGACAAGCCTGCCATGACTTTTCTATCCACTACACAGACCTGTACCAGGCCACAGCCACTGCCATGGGGTAGATGGATACTAGGAAGAGTAAAGTAAGGGGAAGAGAAAATACTTTGGCCAAAGGGCCAATGGTTAGAAGGAAGCAATCCAGCAGACATTAAATTAAATGTCAGATTAAACACATATCTTATCTCTCCAAAGCTCCCACATGACAAGAACAAAGAGAAGAGGAACAGACAAAAAAGCAGATGAGTCATGGGTAAGTGGTAACTCACATAGATTTGAGCTTTCTGGGAATTTAGATTTGAGAATTCTGAGAATTTCTGGCAATCCCTGATGGAGAGAAGCCAACAGCGACCACAGACCCTGGGAAGATTCAGGGACTGGAGGCACCAGGCAGCACAGAAGGAGGAGGAGATGAGAAGGCAGCTGACCCCAGATGCATTAACGGAAACACTGTAGGAGATCGAATCCCCAGATGCCTTTTCTCATTCACACAACTGGTCAGTTGCCCCTCCCTTGCTCTGGAAGAAACTGAGAAGGTTGTCATGAAGAGTCCCATCAAAATGAAGCTGGGGACTGGTAGACACCAGACACACTGGTCATGGAAGAGAGGCCAGCACTGAAAGAAGGCATTCGATGACCATTTGCATCCTAAACGGTGAAATACCTGGGCCACCCCTTCCGCTGGAGGTCCCAGATTGCAGGCTTCCAGAACTGTATTCTACCTGGCAGGAGAACGGAGAACCGAGAACCAGCCTTAGAAGAATTCACTAGTCTGAGAGAAAACACTTTTAATCTACATACCTGGTCCCCATAGTTTGTTCTCAATGCTTTAGAACCTCACTTTGAAATGGAGTGATAGCCAGTGATTAGAGAAGCTTCTATTATTAAATAAATATGGAATCCAAATAAAGAAAGAAAGAAAGAAAGAAAGAAAGAACTTAGAGGAGACAAGAAAAATGAGGGGGGGAAACTTCAAATTTTTAATTAATATAATCAGATAGTTAAGAAAAGAAACTGCATTTTGAAAACAAGAACGAAAATAATGTAGAACATTTCCTGACTAAGAGAGTAAACAGAAAGAAAAAAAAAAAAAATCGGAAACAGGAGAGAAAAGCTAAGGCAGTTAGAAAATTAAGCCAAACTTCCAATAGACAGATAATAGGAGCTCCAGAAATTGAAAAAAAAAAAAATAGAAAATGGAAGGTAGGACATAGTAAGATTTCCTTACTGTTATAAAGGAAAAGCCTCATAGAACTCCAGACATGAATTCTAAAATAGTTCCTGCATAGAGTGAGAACTTGATAAATGCTTCAAACACAAATTCTAAAGAATCCACTTACCTACAATGCAATGAATGAAAAGGACCTTCATCAGGAAAGCCTGAGATAAGAGAGTATCTTAAAAACTTACAGAAAATGATCAGCATCCAAATAGTTTTGAGCTTTCCCATAGTCACCCCGGAAACTAGAATTCAGCAGGACCAAACCTTCACAATTTTAAGGGAAAATGATTTACATCATGGAATTCTATACCAAACCAAATTATCAATCAGGTATGAGGAGAGAATAGACATTTTCAGGCATGCAACAATTTCTAATAATTATCCAGGTCCCCTACCCACCACATACACACATACATGCACCAGACACACTCACTTTTTTGGGGCGGATACTGGCATATGTGTTCCAAATCCAGGACAAAAATCAAGAAAAACAAATGAATCAGCAACTAGGGTTCAATGTAGGAGAGAAGCTAAGGGAATTCCCAAGATGAAGATGAAGGGAAGTCCCAAGAAAAGAAGTGTGCTAAAGGTAATAGAGCAATCAGTTCAGTTCAGAACAGGAAAACAGAGGGGCCAGGAGGGGTTTAATCAAGACAGCCATAAAACCCGTATGCCTGACTGCCTTTATCGAGGTTTAGAGTTCAATCAGACAGATTATGGATACATTAATGATAGATACAAGCAAATAAATGAAGCAATGATTAAATCCAGGAAAAACTAAACATTATACAAGAAAGGAAATGTAACCATGTTGTTTACAAGACTCAATGTGAACAAAAATTCATCTTAAACATGGGATGCCTGGGTGGCTCAGTTGGTTAAGCAGCTGCCTTCGGCTCGGGTCATGATCCCAGCGTCCTGGGATCGAGTCCCACATCGGGCTCCTTGCTCGGCAGGGAGCCTGCTTCTCCCTCTGCCTCTGCCTGCCTCTCTGTCTGCCTGTGCTCTCTCTCTCTCTAACAAATAAATAAATAAAATCTTAAAAAAAAATTTCATTTTAAACATAATAAAACACACACTAAATATTGATTTTTTAAAATATCATGGAACTACGATGGAAAGATGGGGGAAAGAGAAGTATGTACCTTGGCATTGACGCAAAAGTACTAAATCCTACTCTTTCTTAGAAGGAATGAAAGAAATAATTTATAAATTTGAAAAAGAAAGTCTAGAAGTAGTAGCAGTGTAGGCAGTATAAGCAAAAAGCATAGAAACATGGAAGGAAATGGCCAAAGAGACAAGCAAAGCAATAGGGATTCGTCACTGTGAATTGTAGAACTTGAAGGATAGAAGTATGAAACTATTCTTTGTAGTTAAGAGAGTTATAACACAGCGTGCCTGGGTGGCTCAGTGGGTTAAGCCTCTGCCTTCGGCTCAGGTCATAATCCCAGGGTCCTGGGATCGAGCCCCACATCGGGCTCTCTGCTCAGTGGGGAGCCTGCTTCCTCCTCTCTCTGCCTGTCTCTCTGCCCACTTGTGATCTTTCTTTCTGTGTCAAATAAATAAATAAAATATTTTTAAAAAGAGAGTTATGACACTTTTATTTTTAAACTAAGTATGTATATTTAGATGGAAGTAAAAGTAGATTAAAAAGAGAGAGGCGATGGACAAGGGGGAAATTGAGGCAGGGAAAAATTAGGGAGGAAGGAGAGAAGACAGAAGAAGGGAGAGGGAGGACGGGAAGGAGCTATCGTCAGAAAAGTACTCAATGCACTAGTACTCAGTGCTTTGGATTTTCAAAGGCTGGAGGGACGAGACACCAAGGCAATCAGGAGATCTCACAAAGGAGGTGGAACTGGAAGTACAAACAGGATTTAGAGAAGCAGTGAGGAGTGTAGAGGGAGGGTTTTCCGTAGTCAGAAGGCACAGGCTGAGACAGGCGCTGAAGCAAGATGCAGTTGGGTACAAGGCTTCCCATAGCCCATAGAATAATGCCTTCATATGAAACAAAAACACAGGGGCGCCTGGGTGGCTCAGTGGGTTAAAGCCTCTGCCTTTGGCTCAGGTCATGATCTCAGGGTCCTGGGATCGAGTCCCGCATTGGGCTCTCTGCTCAGCGGGGAGCCTGCTTCCTCCTCTCTCTCTCTCCCTGCCTGCCTCTCTGCCTGCTTGTGATCTCTGTCTGCCAAATAAATAAATAAAGTCTTTAAAAAAAAAATGAAATGAAAACACATCCTTCAAGATTTGGGGAGTACTTGAGTGATGGTATAGAGGAGTTCCAGATTCGGAACCATGCCCCATAGGGTTAATGAGGTTAAAATTGTCACCAGCAACACTCCCCCACAACTGACCTCCCCGTTCTGCACAGGAATATTAACCTAATCTTTTAGAGGCAAACAACAGGAAGAGCTCTGGTGGTCTAGACCAGTTTGAGCTCAACACCAACTCCCATCTGTGCAGATGGACCACAGAGTATCCAACAGTTACCTCTACCTCATTATAATGTTAAAATCTTCACCCAAGGAGGAGCAAAAGGTTCACTAACATAAACTAGGATACACCTTTAGGAACGTTTTCTAAGTACATCTGCGCAACCTTGAATGTCTGCCTCTGCCTGCAATGATAAAACTCCTCTTTCTGAATATTCATCCTAACCCTAAATAAAAGAAACCCACTCACTGCCACTTGTGTAGTCAGAGCTTTGAGGTTATTCCCTGTGACCTCCGTTATTTGCTGCAGATAAAGTCTCCTCTGTGTTAAAATTCTCCTGGTGTAGTCTGTACCTGGAACTCACCAAGGAGCTAACTCACATGAGTTTGGTTACAGCTCTATGATGTTGAAAACTTCCTAGCTTAAAAGGAATAGTAGATGGTATTCTTTTAAAGTAGATGCTGCCCCACCTCACAGGCCAAAGGCTTGCGAACAGATGGTACCCCTCTGCCGGTTCGAAGGGCGCCTCTTTCCCCAGTGACCATAGCGCAGTGCCAGAGCACTTGGATCGATGAGCAGACTCTGAGTGGAATTTCACCTCAGGCCCCCTTGGCTGAGTGATTCCAAATCCCCCCTTCTGGATTTCTGAGGCACATTCCTTAGCCAGAAGGCAGGGGTGGGGCAGGGGTGGGGGGCAAGAATCAGAAACCACAGCTAGTGAGTAAGTGGGCTGGAGAGGACTGATGTGTCTGCCCTCCCTCTCCTTGCACAATGCATTGTTGATCTGTGAGAGGGAATGAAGACGAACTAGCCCTGAGTTGAGAATTTTGATTATTTCCCTGAACTGGATATTTTGGTGGATAAAATGAGATTATATTTGTAACTAAAAGTGACTAGATGAGTTTTTAATTATGTGAGTATTCAAGATTTCATTGAAGAGGTAGGAAAAAATGAGTTTCCAGACCAGGACTGACTGGAAGGATACTGGACAAGAAATCCAAGTTGTTTTCTATGTCCAACTGGTGCATTAAAATCATTATAAAATGATCTTATTGTGTTAATGGAGGTATATCTATTACCGTCAACTAGAAGAACAATAGAAGAATGGGATAGCCATCAATTAATGTAACTGCTGGATTTTATGCCTTAATACTTCAATATTGCCCTATATAATAGTACCACAATTTTACTCACCTAAAGAACAAGTAAGAGGAGGCTATAAAATTTAATATGATAAGCAGAGAAAATCAAGTTACTCTGCAATGGTATCATATCACTTTGACAAACTTCATTTTGAGTGTACTAATCTCATTTCATTTAAATTTTAAAAAAAAGCTTGATTTGTACATCAGGATGTTCTGAATAAATGCCTACACAAATTTCTTAAAATATACGTAACATACTAAAAACACCTCAGAAGAGCAGTGAATTTTGGAATTTCCCCCATCTTCTGACAGGGCTGCATAAGCCTTTGTATGGTTTTGGTTTTTCAAAAACATCTTTAATGAGATATACACTATAAAATTCACATACTACAAAATTCACCAAATTAAATGGTCTTAATATATTCAGAGAGTTGTGTTACCAGCATCACAATCTAAGTCTGAAACCTTGTCATCACTCCTCCCACAAATCCTTCATCCATAGCAGCCCCTGTCCATTTCCCACCCCCACCGTACCACCCGGAAGCACTCCAGTCTCCATTCAGGCACTATGGATTTGCATGCTCTGGGCTTCCACAGAAAGGGAATCATACATTATGTGATCTTTGGTGGTAGCCTGCTTTCATTTAGCCTAATGTCTTCAAGGCTTATCCCTGTCGTAGCATGTAGTAGTACTTCATTCCTTTTAACCACTAAATAATATCCTGTTGTATAGACATACCATATTTTTATCAGAAGACAGAGATTTATGCTATTTCCACTTTTTAACCATTATGAATAATGCTGTTATGAACATTCATGTACATGTTTTTGTGTGAATGTAATGTTTTCATTTCTCTTGGGTATATGTCTAGAAGTGAAATTGCTGGGACATGGTAAAGTGAAACATATTATCTCTATATTTAACTTTTGAGGAACTTCTAAACTATTTTCCAAAATGGCTGCATCATTTTATACTTCCACTTAACAACATGTGAGGGTTCCAATTTTTCCATATCCTTACCCAATGTTCATTACTTTCCTTATGTTTTATTTTTGCCTTTCTTTCTTTTTTAATCTTTTTCTTTTTGTTTTTTTCTTATGGCCATTCCAGTGGGTATGGAGAGGTGTCTTATTGTGGTTTTCATTTGGATTTCCTTAATAGATTATAATGTTGAACACTTTTCATGTGCTTATTAGCCACTTGTATAGCTTCTTTGGAGAAATGTCTATTGAAATCCTTTTTAGGCAGAATTTTGAAAACCAAAAAACAAAAAATTTTTCTTTCCAATTTTTCAGAATTAAAAAAATTTCTTTCCAATAAATAATGCTTTTCAGAGTTAAAATTTTTTTTGTGAAAACCTATTTTTAAATTGGTTTATTTGTCTTTTCCTAATTTAGACGTAGGAGTTCTTTATACATTCCAAAGACCTGTCCCTTGTCAGATACATGATTTACAAATATTTATCCCATTCTGTTGGCTGGACTTTCAGTTTATTGATGGTCTTTGTAGCTCAAATCATTTTAACTTTGATGTAGTTCAATTTATATGCTTTTCCTTTTATTGACTATTCCTGAAGGTTTTTTTTTTTTATCAATAATCATTTAATTTTGGTCTGACTAAAGGTGCCCTCAAGGGAAAGGTACCTTGTAAAATATTAGTAATGGTGATGATGATGATGAAATAAAGAGATTAACTTCAAAAAAGAAAAAAGAAAGGTACTTTGTAATGACTAGCAGAAATTGCCCCTTAATTTGTCGGGAGACCTCTATTCTGGTCTCCTCAGCATTCCTATTTACTGACATTGTACAATTACTCTTTCAGGGGATGTGTTCTTCAGCCTCTAAACAGAAAGGAAATAATAATGTATGGACATAACACATAAGGCTCAACAGATATTTACTGATCCACCTATTGTGTATGAAGCACTCTGCTAATACTGGACTTAGAAGAATAGGATGATGCTGGGGAGGTTGAATGCTAAATAAGAAGTAGTTTCAGGAGCGCCTGGGTGGCTCAGTGGGTTAAAGCCTCTGCCTTCGGCTCAGGTCATGATCCCAGGTCCTGGGATCGAGCCCCGCATCAGGCTCTCTGCTCAGCGGGAAGCCTGCTTCCTCCTCTCTCTCCGCCTGCCTCTCTGCCTGCTTGTGATCTCTCTGTCAAATAAATAAATAAAATCTTCAAAAAAAAAAAAGAAGTAGTTTCAGACTTTACAGAAGCATATAAAGTATGATGTCACTAGTGTGGTAGAAGTATAAAGAAAATGTTATTCACATTTGCTCATTTCATCTAAGGTGTTTCCTCTATCATTCCCACTTGGATAACACTACACAACCTTTCCCATTTCAGGTAACACATAATTTCTCTAGGAAGTCCTCTCCTCAAGAGAGGTATTCTCTTATATGTTCTCATAGCACCCATATGTCACCCGCCATTTTGTTCTTACTGTAATCCAATTGTAGTGATGTAGTCACCCAATTTTATAGATGAAGAAATTGTTAACAACTATAGTTATGAACTGAGCAACCATTATGTGTCAGGGGGTATATGATGCACCCTACATGCATTCTATCATCAACTCACAATGTTGTTAAGAAGTAGTAGCCTTACTAACCCAATCTTAACACATGAGGAAGCTAAGGCTCTGAACCAGTAAGTAATTTCTCGAAATTTTACACAAGCCATGAGTTCTAGAGCCAGTATTTGAATCCAAGCCTGACTCAAAAGCTATGGATTTTGGCGTTCTTTACTATACTGCTGACAGGTTTATCAGCAGGTTATGATTTTTAAAAGGAGATGATAACCCTTTACACAATACATACACAAGGTATCTCCATATGATTGTTCAAGCTAATAAATTATATTTTATGTGTAATCAGTGTAACTGTTAAACCTTCTCAGGATAGTCATTGGGAAATCATTATATGAGTTGAGATGAGGAACGCCTTTTGGTTTATGTATATTCTTCTTGAATCCCAAATTAGAGGGCTTTACCATGCAACTTTTTAAAAATTATTGTTCTTTTTTAAAAATTTAATTTAATTTAACTTTTGTTTTGTGTTTCAAAATTCATTGTTTATGTACCTCAGCCAGTGCTCCATGCAATATGTGCCGTGCCCTCCTTAATACCCACCACCAAGCTCACCCAATCCTCTCAACCCCTTTCCCTCCAAAACCCTCAGTTTGTTTCTCAGAGTCCACAGTCTCTCATGGTTTGTCTCCCCCTCCAATTTTCCCCAACTCACTTCTCCTCTCCATCTCCCACTGTCTTCCATGTTATTTCTTATGCTCCACAAGTAAGTGAAACCATATGATACTTGATCTCTCTGCTTGACTTATTTCACTCAGCATAATCTCTTCCAGTCCCATCCATGTTGATACAAAAGTTGGGTATTCATCCTTTCTGATGGAGGCATAATACTCCATTGTATAAATGGACCATATCTTCTTTATCCATTCATCTGTTGAAGGGCATCTTGGTTCTTTCCACAGTTTGGCGACTGTGGCCATTGCTGCTATGAACACTGGGGTACAGATGGCCCTTCTTTTCACTACAACTGTATCTTTGGGATAAATACCAGGTAGTGCAATTGTAGAGTCACAGGGTAGCTCTATTTTTAGTTTCTTAAGGAATATCCACGCTGTTTTCTGAAGTGGCTGCACCAACTTGCATTCCCACCAACAGTGTAAGAGGGTTCCCCTTTCTCCACATCCTCTCCAGCACTTGTTGTTTACTGTCTTGTTGATTTTGGCCATTCTAACTGGTGTAAGGTGGTATCTCAATGTGGTTTTGATTTGAATCTCCCTGGCTAATGATGATGAACATTTTTTCATGTGTCTATTAGCCATTTGAATGTCTTCTTTGGAGAAGTGTCTGTTCATGTCTTCTGCCCATTTTTTGACGTGATTATCTGTTTTGTGTGTGTTTGTGAGTTTGAGGAGCTCTTTATAGATCTTGGATATCAGCCCTTTGTCTGTAGTGTCATTTCTGAATATCTTCTCCCATTCCCTGGGTTTCCTATTCGTTTTGTTGACTGTTTCCTTTGCTGTGCAGCAATTTTTGATCTAAATGAAGTCCCAAAAGTTCATTTTTCCTTTTGTTTCCTTTGCATTTGTGGACCTTGAAAGAAGGGGGTCTTGTAAGAAGTTGTGGCTGATGTCAAAGAGGTTACTGGCACAAAAACAGACATATAGACCAGTGGAACAGAGTAGAGAGCCCAGATACAGTCCCTCAACTTTATGGTCAAATAATCTTTGACAAAGCAGGAAAAAAATCTACAGTGGAAGAGAGACAGTATCTTCCATAAATGGTGCTGGGAAAATTGGACAGCAATGTATAGAAGAATGAACTCAACCATTCTCTTACACCATACACAAAGATAAACTTGAAATGGATAAAAGACCTCAACATGAGGCAGGAATCTATCAAAATCATAGAGGAGAACATAGGCAGTAACCTCTACCATGCAACTCTTACCAATTTTTCTCAAAGGATTCACCTTTGAGAATTAAATAGACAGAGGTTGCATATTGGCATAACACATTTTTAAGAAGATAATGACTTTTATTATAAATAAGAGGCAAACATTAGGAAGAAGGAACATATCTCCGGATCTGGAATTAAAGGGTCAAAAATATTCTATATTTAACTTATATTTATTTTTGAAAATATAATTCATAAAGCAATACATAAAAACATAAAACATATTACACAATATGGATCTGAAAATGAAATCTGGCATAAAAACAGACACATATGTCAATGGAACAGAATAAAAAGCTCAGAAATAAAACTATACATATATGATTAATTAATTTACAATGAAGGAGCTAAGAAAATATAATAGAGAAAGAACATTCTCTTTAATAAATTGTGTTAGAAAAACTGGAGAGCTACATGCAAAAGAATGAAACTACTATCTTATATCTTGAACAAAAATGAACTCAAAATCATTTGAAGACTTGGATATAAGTTCTGAAACTGTAAAACCCTTAGAAGAAAACATAATCAGTAAGTTCCTTGACATCAGTCTTGGCAATGAGTTTTTGGATCTGACCTCAAAAGCAAGAATAAACAAGTGGGACTACATCAAACTAAAAAGCTTCTGCACAGCAAAGAAAGCCATCAATGAAATAAAGAGGCAACCTACTGAATGGGAGAAAATATTTGTAAATTATATATCTGATAAGGGGTTATATCCAAAAGATATAAATAATTTAACATCTCAATAGCAAAACAAACAAACAAAAATCCAGTTTAAAAAATTAAATAGACATTCAGCAAAATATTTAAATAGACATTTTTTCAAAAAAGACACATTGATGACCAATCGATACAGGAAATGATGCTCGACAACCCTAATCATCAGGGCAATGCAAATCAAAACTACATTGAAATATTATGTCATACCTGTTAGGTTGACTATTATAAAAAATACAAGCAGTCACAAGCATTGGTAAAGATATGAAGAAAAGGGAACCATTGAGCTCTGTTGGTGGAAATATAAATTGGTGCAGCTATTATGAAAACAATAGGGAAGTTTCTCAAAAAATTAAAAATGAAGCTACCATATGATCCAGCAATTCCACTTCTGTGGAAACAAACCAGGCTCAAGAATACAGAGAACAGTTTGGTGGCACCAGAGGCAGCTATTGGGGGGCAGGCAAACTGGGTGAAGGAGATCAAAAGATACCAACTGCCAGTTATAAAACAAGTAAGTGCTGAAGAATGTAGAGCATGGTGACTACAGTTAATAACTATACTGCATAATTGAAAGTTGATATAAGTAAGTCTTTTTTTAATATTTTATTTATTTATTTGACACAGAGAGAGATCACAAGTAGGCAGAGAGGCAGGCAGAGAGAGAGAGGGAAGCAGGCTCCCTGCTGAGCAGAGATCCTGATGCAGGGCTCGATCCCAGGACCCTGAGATCATGACCTGAGCTGAAGGCAGAGGCTTTAACCCACTGAGCCACCCAGGTGACCTGATATAAGTAAGTCTTAAGAGGTATCGTAAGAAAAAAGTTCATAACTAAGTATAGTAAAAGATTTGACCTAGACTTTTTGTGGTGACCATTTTGCAATATATACAATTAACAAATTATTATATTGTATGCCTGAAACCAATATAATGTTATATACCAATTATAGCTCAAGGAAAAGATTTTATCGATGTCATGACAAGAAATTAGCATGCTATACTTATGAGCCTGCTCACTCCAGATGAAACTATGAATGCCATGTTATTTCAGTTGTGAAGTATTCTTTGGGCAGGTGATAATGATGAGAAAACTACAACAATTTAATTATTAATTTCTCACTAGAAGCATCTATCAGATCCAGAAATGTGACTCTCATGGAATAAGAACTTGTCCAAGATCATCAGCAGGCAGTAAGAGAAGCTCATTGTTTTTCAGGTCCAATATGTCCGTGTACAGAGCACACACCATATTATGTAAAGTTCATGATAAGTCTGCAGGGCAAGGGCTTCTACCCACATTTTACAGAGAAGTCATTTTAGTGGCTCCAGGTTCAGAGCAAGATTCAAGTGTAAGTCATACCCTATCACACCTATGCTTTTTCTACTAGACTACCTCCAGTCTCACAATTTCTGACCTCCAGCCCTTCACTTAAAACACAGGGTCAAGCTGCCCGTGGATGAGAATATAATGTGTTAAGAAACTGACTGCTTATTTGGAGATTTCAGTACTCTGCAGTAAGAATCAATTTGTTAAGAACTGGAGTGAACTTAAAAGCATCATTGTTGGATGATCCTGGCATAATCACCAAATGTGGGCCCTCCTTGAACAGTGATAATTGCCACAACAACAAAACACTTTTGTTCTTATTATCTTTTGGGATTATTCTACCCTGTATTTATTAAGAAGCCCTGTGACATCTCTTGTGACCTCTGACACCCACTGTGACCTTTCTGTGGACTATTCAGGAAGCACCTGCTGACGATTTTTACTATATCATTCCATGTTCTACGGCTCTTAAACAAAAAAAGATAGTTGGTGTCCTTGTTAAAAGCTTTAGAGATCAAATTATCATATTATTAACTTTGTCCTAAAAGAATTTACATGGTTTTGTGTATGATGACAAGAAGCCAAACATAGCTTGCAAAGTTTTCCATAAGAATCTGCAGAAAAACTGCAATCTGGGAGTAATTTGGAGGCCAAGTTTATGGCTCTCAGTGTAGTATGTCACTCGATGGGAACTAAGAAACTTCCCCTGGAGAGTCCTAAACAGAAACTTGGGAGGCCCAGAGGCCAGCCAGAGACTATTCTGAGTTTGATGTTTCCTAAGCCCCTCCCAAATGAATCCCAGCCATTACTTCATTGTCTCTTGGGACATCTGCATTTAGATATATTCCTCAGAAAATACCAACATGTCCTTTTTTTTCCTGCTTTATCTGTTTCTTGCTGTAGTCCTTGTAACATGTGTCTCCTCATACTTCAGCATTGCAATAGGTCTTGAAATCAGATCACCCAGTACCTTGTCTTCTTCTGTAGCCCCTCCTCTCCTCAGCTCCACCCTCCCTCAGCACAGTCCGGACCCCCGCTATCAGTCAGTGGGAAGAAATTAATCTGCGAGGGCAAAGGCCAACCAGAATGTCAGCTGTCCTGAAACCTCCAAAGATTATCTGTCAGTGTCCCCCTTACCCTTGTGTGACCCAGGTACTGAGCCATTACACTTACACACACACACACACACACACACACACACACACACACATACACTTTTGCTCATTACTGGATGCAAGTAACTAGGGATGGTGGGACTTTGGATGAAGAGGCCACACTCTTTAGCTGAGGCCAACTCTGAAGGGGTTGACGTCTGGAGGCTCCACACTGACCACCTGCCCCACAGCTGGGCAACATGTCCTTTCCTAAAAGGGAATAAGATTGTGCATTTGGGAGACTGCCATACTTGCTTTGCCACCCCACAAAATGTGCTCTTCTTTATCATGCATAAATTGATGCCTACTGAAATTTCACCTTCCAGTTATTCATTTTAACACAGTGCTCCTGAGAAGTAAGCCTTTAAGCTGATACCCTCTATTGCTTTCTTTGTGAACCAACTCCTTCCCTTCCCAGGAGACAATTTCAAAAGGACCAAGAATGCAGCACAGAACCAAAGAGCATGGTACAGTGTAGGGCAGGGGAGCATAAACCAATGCAGTGATTTTGTGTTTGGCCAGCTTCTTGTTTCACAGATGGGGAGACCAAGGCCCCAATGAGTGAGGTGTCCTTGTCAGGGCCCTCCAACTGGCAAGTCCAGAACTGGGCCTCTTCCTCTTACCTCCCTTCATCTAAGCACCTTGAGACTTTTAAGGAAGTTTGCCAATGAGACGGAGTATTTCTCCTTAATGTTCAAAACAGTGCCTGCACCCTGAAAGAATCATTTTTGGGGGCTCCACTTGTAAACAGACTAGAACTACTGCGCCAGGGGAGTGAACTCATTGCTATGCGTGCATAGACTGAGAGAGGAATAATGGTTTACTAGTGTGGGAAAAACACAAAACAAGCACTCTGCAACCTCTCTAAATCTTCTTTCTTCATTGCTCAGGTGGGGATAATGAATCCTGCTTGCTTATTCCCCAGTATGGCTGTGAAATCTTAAGAAGAGCTAGTGAGTATACAGTATATTCTTCTCTAACAACAGACAAGCACTTTATTTTAGAAATTCTTTTAAACTCAGTAATAATTAAAATATTAAAGAATCAGGATGGCCTGGGATCTAAGCAATCTGAATCAAGTCCGGCTCTAAATTCTGATCTATCTGTACCATCAGTATCTACTGGGTGAAAACCAGACTTACTTTCAGGGCTAAGATCACTTCCCAAATCCTTTCCCCCACCTCCCCCACCCCAACCCCCACCTCTAACCTCATTGATATGACATTTGTTGGCATATGTCTTACTGAAGTCCGCTGGACTTCAAAATCACTTTGGACTATCGTGGGGCTATGCTTTGTGTTAGCCTATGGGATTTATATTATTAAAGGCAATTCCTACCTATTGGACTCCTAATAAATGATTTTCCTTCCAGGGTGGTCAATCCCATTTTCTACTGAGCATTTGCTATGCTTCAGATGTTTAGAGGTTTAAAATGATTTTTAGCACATGAACACTTAGAATAAATGATGCTCAAATAAAGACAATGATGAAGGCAAAAGTAACAACAATGGCAGAAAAACAGCAGGTTATATGTAAAGCAGGTGACAAAGAGAACTGGCACCAAAATAGCTCATGGCCCAGGCATCTCAAGAGAGGCCCTGATTATTGGCCCTAGATGTTGATCCTTCAGTAATTACAGAGCTCAGTGACCTGAGAAAGAGTTGGCAGTGAGCAAGCTTACCTCAGCCATGCTTCCTACCCCTGTGCTCATGCTCGTGCTAGCTGGGGGCCCTGGGCTGGTTGAAATTCTAGCAAGAATCTCATACCAGTGCAAATATTTATATAATACAGGGTATTTTTCTTGGCTTCAAAGAAATGTAAGCATCTTTCAAAGTTCACAGGACCTTAAAGACATGTTAAGACTTGAGGTATTGGCCTGTTGATGTATTTATGGCAATTCAGGGTTTTTTGTTTTTGTTTTTTGTAATAGTGATTCCCTACCCTTAACAGATCATTCATTCTTCTATGTTTATTAATTAGGAAGTAGAGTATCCCTTAATCACAACACTCTACTGCCAAGTGCTGACCTGAAAGGAATGATAATCATGTTATCCTTCTTGTAAAAAAAAAAAAAAAGTGATGCACATGACCTGCCTTTAAGCATCTGCCTTTGGCTCAGGTCATGGTTCCAGGGTCCTGGGTTAAGCGTCTGCCTTTGGCTTAGGTGGTCCTGGGATCTGGACATCAGGTTCCATGCTCAGCGGGGAGCCTGCTTCTCTGTCTCCCTGTGCCTGCTGCTCTATCTATTGTTCTCTCTCTCTCTGTCAAATAAGTAAATAAATAAATCTATCTTTAAAAAATCATTAAAAAAAAAGAACAAAAGACATATTTTCTCTCTGATTTCTGTAAAATTTTCCTTTAGGTAGAAAAGAAGTTTTCTTCCTTGTAGATACATGCATTCATCTATCATTCATGCCCTCATGAGACATTATCAAGAAGGACATTGCTGGGATGTGAAAATAAATAAGTTGTAACTGTTTCTTGTCCTCAAGGAACTTACAAGGTAGGCAAGGATGGGTCATTAATTAAGTCATCAACATGACTTACTAAAAGTTTAACAAATAGAAGTACATTCTCTACTTTTATTGTCCCAAGATGAGATGTCAAAAAGATCTATGAAGAATCAAGCTCAGTCTTCATCCCCAGCACAGACTAAATACACTTCTTTTCAGAGTGATGACATATTTCCATGATGCATGTGTTTTTATGAATGGAGGTTATCACTCCATAAGGTTCCTCGACACCTATAAATGTTCAAAAAAAGGGATCAGCACCACAATAAAAAGCATAGTTTTCTTTTTTGGCAGAGTCTATACTGCAATCAGTAGAGCACAGAATGACTTGTCAATTTAAAAATATGTAAGTCACGTTGACAGAGACTGAAAACAAAATGTCTTGGTCATTTTTAAGTAATATAAGTGCTAAAGTACATGCTGAGCAAATCCTGGGTTTTTCTTTTTTGGGCTTTTTTTTTTCTTTTTGTAGTTGCATAACTTAAATGGTTCTTAATTTTAAAATATATTTCTCACCAAGACATTAAATGTTAAAAAGTGGCTCTTCGGCATGTAAGAGACCATAAGTACTTCTCCTAAGAATTTTTATTATAAAGCAGCATCCATTTTGAACATTGTTATTTATACTAAAGGTCCTAATGGATTTAATAGTTTATCAGATCAATAATCAATGTTCTTAAAAGTCACTTAACTCAAATTTATGTGACTTGCATTACAAAAAGATCTTATGTACATATCACATCATAACTCCTAGTGACTTTTTTCATAACTATTTGTGTCCTCAGTGTCATCTTTTGCACCATTATGATGGAAATATTTTTTAAGACCGCCACTGTAAGAATATCAAAAGATTTTATTGCATAAACAAGCACGCTGGAAGTCACCTAAGTCTGTGACAATGCTACTGATGCAAAAATATTAGGTTGAGTCTCCTTTCTTACAACTTTCCTGTAACTGATAATGGCTCAATGGATCCATTGGATCATATAATGGATCAATGATCACATAATGGATCATTATGTGATCCATTGGACCAAATAATGAATCGGTCTCTCTTCGTGTGAAGAGAAAAAGAAAATTCGAAGAAAATTGTAGAAGAGTTCACAATAAAATATTTGTAGTGTCTTGTGTCTGTCAAAACAGTTCATATGGCCTCTGTTAATCATCATATAGATAAGAGGAAATAAAAGCTACCATGGCAACCCCAATTTTTTTCCAGAATCTGTAAAGATGAGTCTGCTGTGTGTTTTTCAATATTTACAGAGTCAACTATCACCTATCACAGTTTTATTAAACTGGTACCAGTTCAATACCACACCCACATCAAGGGCCTTTAGAAATATGTATTCACTCATATGTGAAATCTTAAAAACCAAACAAAGAAACAAACAAAACAGAAATAGGCCTGTAAGTACAGAGAACAAACTGGCAGTAACCAGAAGGGAGGGAAGCTGGGGCATGTGAAACATAGGTGAAGGGGATTAAGAGATACAAACTTCCGGTTATAAAATAGGTAAATCAAAGCACCTGGGTGGCTCAGTTGGTTGAGGGATTGCCTTCAGCTCAGGTCATGATCCTGGAGTCTCTGGATCAAGTCCCACAATGGGGCTTCCTACTCAGCAGGGGGTCTGCTTCTCCCTCTGACCTTCCCCCTTTCATGCTTGCCCTCTTTCTCTCTCTCCCTCTCAAATAAATAAACAAAATATTTTTTAAAAAATAGGTAAATCATGGAGACGAAAAGCACAGCATACAGAATATAGTCAATAATGTTGTAATAATGTTGTATGCTGACAGATGACAATCACACTTACCTGTGGTGAGCATGGCGTAATGTACCGGATTATAGTATTACTATGTTGTCCATGTGAAATTAATATAACATTGTATGTCAACTATAATTGAATAAAAAAACAAAAGACTACACACACAAGAACTGATTAGACCTGCACCCAAGTCTCCAATTTATATTCCTCTTCAGATTATGTATTGTTCTTTGGATTTTGAAAGCAGCAAATATCAAAACCTACTTCTCCAGGTCCATCTTTGAGATGCATTCTAACTTCTCTGAGTTTTTCACCTAATTATTCTTCTTTTCTCCCAAAACAAACCCGAGGGCAATTTGATACAGTTAACCTCTTTGGGTTTCCCATAACCAAAGCATAAATGTTGATGTTTGACTCAGGCTGTAATAAATGTGTGCTCAGCTCTGCCCACCCCCACTCTACCCACAGGGAACCCCTGACAAGCAACTCTAAACCTTCAGAAGTCTCTGATTTGGGGTTGCAGTATCTTTAAGGATTATATTAAACTTGGAATTCTTTATCTGGCTTTTCCCAGTCTTCCAAAACAATCTTCAGTAAAGTATATCACATGCCAAAAAGAAAAAAATGTTAAAAAATTTTTATTTTTTAATGACTTTCTTTTAACCTACCCTAACTTCATCCCAAGACCAAACTTCATAATTGATGGCCTTCTTAGAAATGTTATATTATCAGTTCCTTCTCCCTTTCATTTACTTCTCCCTTTTTATTCCTTCAAGAGCCTGTAAATCATATGGTTAACTTTCAAACCAAAGCTGGTTGATGTGAGTGAAAGAAATCTAATTGGAATACAATCGCCCCCCTACTGTTTCTAACATTTTTTTTTGCACATCTAAATGTGATCTGAATTTCAGATATGGTTTTCCATTTGACATTTATTTTCCTCCAGCATATATGTGCTATATCTTCACCTAAATTGGGTTGTTATCTTTTTCTGCCCTTTTGAACTTAACACTATAAATTAACCATCATCCTGCTTAAATAAATTCCTTTGCAGATTTTATGTATATAGAGGGTATTTCAATCTCATTCAAGAATAAATATTGAGTTACTATGTCTCATAGTGTAATTTATTAATCTTTGAGTATAAAAACTGATAGTACAGTATCAAAAGGATTTTATTGTTAATTTTAGAAATAATATTTCCAAGTGCTTTCTTCACTTAAGGAGATATATTGTCATTGTATCAGTAAAATAACAAATCAGTTGTATCTGAGAGAACAAAAATCTGATGGTCAAAATATGTGGCTCATTTTAAAATAAAAGTAAAGAGATACTTTGGCAAAATAGCAGTGAGTTTGGTTAGTTCTTGAGACTGTTATTTTGACTAGACTGTTGTAGATATTCAATCTGTGTGTTCCTCTCTAGCTTCCATTATAAAATCAATTCTCCCATCCCAAAGTTAAATAATCATCTCTCTTATAATTAATGGATTCAAAATTAAAGACTCGTTACTATTGAGTATTTTTTCAGAAGTTAAAAGAAAACCTTATTCAAAAGAAGAAAAGAAGTATCTACCTTTAAATCAATATTGATGCAGATATATCCATGAGACTTAGACTAGACTGCTTCAAGAAACAGCAGGGAATGTCAGTGAAATTAGCAAGAATTACAATATATCTCACGTGCAAGGTGAGAAAGAGACAAAGTTGTGATTACATAAAGAACCATAGGGAAAATTGTTTTATCATATATAATCAGACAACCGGTGGAACGTTATGAATTTGTTTGTTTTTAACAGTGTAAAACTGAAAATTCGCTACTTCTTTTTGCTATTATAGTTTTGCTTCCCATTTTACTTTTGGAATTTATACTGATCCCAATAATCTGGACATCATGGCCAAGTTTGAGAGTTTAGGTACCAAAAGACGTTGAAATCTGTTTGGGTTTACCCAGGCAAGAGTGATTCTACTACCCATGTACACATTTCTGATGCTTAACAAAACAGATGTTGAAAAACCATTACTTGGCCAATGAGGTAGATTTATGGTTTCTTAGGAATCTACCACATGGGAGCATGGGGCCTTTGTGGTTAAAGACATCTATATAACAATAAGGCAGTAACACCAAGCAGGAAACAGACCTTGGCTCTCTTCAATTTTGGGTCATTGGGGTTTGGAGAGGGAAACTTATGCCTCCTGCCATACACAATTTTTACACATTTATAACGTGGTCACCCGTTATCACTTTAAACCACTTTGTCCCTGAAGGGTGACACTGTGTGGCAAGTCATATTTTATTATTAAGCGAAAACTTTTTTGAACAAGTGAAAACATTTGTCTTTAATGGTGATTAAATGCCTGACAAGTTAGAATCTTTACAGAGAATGAAATGAGCTAAGTGTAAAAACAGGTTTCTAACACTGCTTCCAAAAATAAAGAAATAACAAATGAATGAAGGAGATGAATGCGCCAAGTATTTCTCATTCAGGGAACCCAAATGTTCTTTAATGTAAGTTCAATCATTTCTTTAAAAGCCCCATGTAATAACAGAACAAAAGTATCCCTCCAATGTACTACATGTAATTACCACCATATTGATCATTACTTTGCTTTTGTTTTTTTCTGGTTGTAGCTTGTTTCGTTGAACATTTTTACCCTGGCTGCATATCAACTCTACGTCTACTCTGTTTGTTAATCAGTACAACCTTTCTCTTCAGTATAGGACTCGTGAAATACTTTTAACTTGGTCCTTTATTGGACTAATTGTATTTGAATGCAAACAAAGTAGCAATTAAACCTCTGTGAGATCATATTTGCACAAATCACAAGATTCATTGTTCAGAGTAACTTTTAAGGTCATCTTTTAAGACTGTGAAACTTATCATTCGTTACAAAAAAAAAAAAAGAAGATAAAAGATTTTCTAGGGGCACCTGGGTGGCTCAGTGGGTTAAAGCCTCTGTCTTCAGCTGGGGTCATGATCCCAGGGTCCTGGGATTGAGCCCCACATTGGGCTCTTTTGTCTGCAGGGAGCCTGTTTCCTCCTCTCTCTCTCTCTCTCTCTTTCTCTCTCTCTCTCTCTGCCCACTTCTCTACCTACTTGTGATCTCTGTCTGTCAAATAAATAAAAAAAATCTGAAAAAAAAAAAAAAGATTTTCTAAGTTGTCAGTATTTGGAAGAGGAAATGAGAAAAGAATTCATGAAGCAAATACTCACGTTGATCGTGGATGGGGATGAAACTCATGAGTAAGCATGTAGCCATTCTGCACATACCCTACATTTCTCTCCCTTTGCGATTCTTGGTCACATTAATTAAGTGAGTTTAATCTTACACTTTAATTGCTACCTTTCTGGTTTGCTTTGCAGCCAGAAAACCCTGACCTAGGAGTTTAAACATGTGTTGTTGTTGCTGCTGCTGCTGTTTGAGAAGTCAGAGTTCTGGCTTTGCCATTAGCTCCGGCTTTCATCCCAGAGGAGGTAATGGACCTAAATCTAATTATTTGTAAAGCTTGCTTAGATGGTTGGTGGATGATAAAGCAATATATACTAATTAGACATAAAGAACAGTGGCATGAGAAATGAATTTTACAGATAAGCCAAAATTATGTCTGTGAGTAGAATTTTAGAATTCTTTGAATAGTGTTATTAAAATTGGCAAGATGTGTTGATTTGAGTGAATGTTCTTTATCTTTCATGGAACTCCTCTTTAACTTTATTTCATAAAACACTTAGAAATTTCAGTGTGCTCTAATGATTTTTCTCTTTTACCAGGTTGAATCTTTCTTGAAGGCCAGATTCATGTCTGATCTATAGTTTATCTCCATGCATCTAGAACTCTCTCTTTAAGAGGTAGCCATTCAAACATTTGTTGGGTGCAGAGCCCATATGACACCCTTTTGCAAATTAGGAATTAAAGCCTGCCTCCTCTAGGAAGATGGCACCCTGCCTCAAGGTGGTTGATGGGCAAGTATTACTTAGTCTTAAAACAATCATGTTCCTGAAGTATCCTTCTTGAAATTAGTCCCATTAATTCAAGAATGAGAAAGGATGCTTTTACTGAAGGTCATTTGAAGGAAAGGAGTCCCTATGCCCATGTTCCATAAATTCAGGTTCAGACAATGGATTGAGTTACTAGAGGAAAAAATCTTGTAGGATTAAAGTGTTATTTTCTAGTATGCCTAAAAGTAAATAAATAAGGGTGTCATTATTTTTTTTTCTTCAAGTATTTGGAGATGCAGTAGGAGAGTAGGACAGTTTAGGCATGATGGGCTCTTCTTTATCTGAATGTGCATAGTCAGATAAGTGTTTTTTCGGAAGACTACGTGGTCGTTCCTGTGCTTATCATAACCTGTAAGTCACTCATCGTTAGCATCTGGAAAGTTATGAAATTTCAGAGTTAATGACCATACTGAATTTTGGCCAAGAAATCTAATTTTATGCATTGCTAGATCAGTTCTAGAGGCAATTAATTCTATGAGGTGAGACTTGACCGTATTTTGTCCAGTTGGAAAACTGGATGTCAGATGTCATAAATTATTTACTAGAATGTTTGAGATAAAAAGTATCATCGGTGTATCTAAATTCTTAGACAAATGGTCTCTAATCTGAAATTCCAAATCTAACTTAGTGAATGTATGACCATTGTGTTGTCAGCACTCAAATGTAATTTTCCTTCTTCTACTCCGTACCTACAGTTCACAGCCATATATTAATAAATATGCCTATTTAAATTAATATGACATTAAATCTATAAGAGTAACCAAGGTTTCTTAAAAATATATGACGAGATATGTAAAACTTTTATTTAGAATAGAACTCTTTCAACGACCAGACTATTTATCCACAAAACATAAATGACAAGTTTTTCAGTTCTTTATTTTGGCACATATTACCTTTCTATATGGGTTATTTCATTTTCTAAGTATAAGGGGTAGCCCTATTACAATTGAAAATGATCTTCAGAAATGTGCAAGGACCATTAGTAGGAAGTAGATGGAAACACTAGTGCCTTCGACTCACTGTACCGAAATTCTTAAATTTCAGAAAGAGTTATTGTTCAAAGGCCAAAATTGTCCCCAAATCAATAAACAGAGAATAAATACTAAGGCTTAGTTACCAACAGTACAGTGGCTTGTTGGACAGGACAGGGATCAGAAATGGCATACAAAGAGATTCTGGCCATGGTATCCCAGGCCGATCCCTACTCACCCCACCCCCCTTCACCTAGGCTAGCACATGCCAAACAAGCCCCAAAACAACCAATAAATGAAAGGAAACTCAAAGGTCACTCAGGGTCATTATTTTCACATACCTTTGAATAATGAGAGCATCACATGTCAGCTAGAGGAGAACAAAATGTCACATTCTCCAGCTAAAGGTCAGCCTTGGTCAAAGGTCACAGAAGGGAGGCCAGGAAATAACCTAAGAGGTCAGGCCGGGTGCACAAAGAAAGGTCACCAAATGTCAACGAAAGCACGCAGCTCTTTGGAGATAAAACAACCAAGGCACCCTTTTGTGCTGACATCGGCTAGAAAAAATGTCTCTGCTGACATTTTTTTTCCACTGGCAGTTTTATAGGACATTGACATTAATGTACCCAGCCCCGAATTAGCCTTTTTAAAAGCAACAGTTTGGAAGTTAAGTGCAGCAGTTTCCAAAGAGTCAGAACCGTGACATTTTTATTTCAAATGATTAATACAGCAATGGACTTCTAACACCAAATTTAGATTTCATCTGAGCTCTTTCATCATGACAACGTGTTAGAACCAGGCCCGAGGACAGGTAGCAATCAGTAACCAGTATTTTCATATTTTTAAGAACAGTGATTGTTCTTTTAACTGAAAGGTACTCAGAAGCCTAGGCCTGTTACAGGATAGGAAGCTGTGAATGATTTCACCTTTTACTGAGCTTGGTGGTTGACAGTTGTTAATCTCGTTATAAACTCCATTCAGAGAAAAGAAAAGGGACCGACACATGGGCAGTGCCATTTTAAAGGAATTTGTGCGACACATTTGCAGGTTAAGCCCTTATCGGAGTATTAGTCCCTTTTTCAAGCTGATCATTTCCATTTGAAATGCCAGCTCTCGGAGGAACAGTGTTCAGAAGTGGGGGTAGCACTTCCCAATACTGCCAGATATCAAACTCGACTGGAAAGAAGTTCAGAAAAAAAACAGGGTTGATCCCTACAAGGGGCTTCAACTTTCCATGAGCATGTGGGTCTAGTTTATACTCACACATGCCTCCTGCTGATCCAGCACTAACAGCTGTTTCCAGACCACACTAGAACATTCCACATCTATAAACATCCTTTCCCAATTCACAGGACCATGTTTTATTTTTTATTTTTTTTTAAGATTTTATTTTATTTTATTGACAGAGAGAGACACAGCGAGAGAGGGAACACAAGCAGGGGAGGCAGGAGAGGGAAAAGCAGATTCCCCGCTGAGCATGGAGCCTGATTCAGGGATCGATCCCATGACCCCGGGATCATGGCCTGAGCGGAGGGCAGATGCTTAACTGCTGAGTCGCCCAGGCACCCTGACAAGACCATGTTTTAAATGCAAGCTGGGACTTACTTTTCCAGCCTCAGGGTTCCAATAAGTTATGGACTTGTTAATGACTTGGGCAGCTCCACTATTTTCTCCCCCCAAATGATTTTGAAACAGTTGTGCCACCTTCTTCCTGTCCCCTTTGTTTCAATTCTACATGTCCTGCCATGGGAGAACATTGTGCCGTTATATAGAAATTAAGAATAATGAAAGTTCACAAAGAAAACTATAGAGCCTATTTCAAAAGCAAGAGAAAACGCTCCTATATAAATACCCCTGTTCCAGACTCTTTGTCTTGTTTGTTCTTCATAAAGTCCCAGGGAGACGGCCGAACAATAATGTTGGCCCCAGGATTACTTCGGGACTCGCCCAGAGGTAAAACTACCTTCCTACCTAATGGACCCTAGACATATGAAGCCTGTCAGGAGAACCTCATAAATCGTGGAGATGGGAAGGGAGGGGGTGGGGAGAGCCACACAAACCTTTTGCACTTAGGAGAAAGAGTTATTTAACACATCAGGGAAGTGCATTTAATAAATGAAGTCAGTGACTCGAACATGTCATATTCGATCTATCCAGAGGTTGCTGAACTTTCTTTAAAAAGTCATTTTTATGCTGGTTGCTTTTCTTATGAAATTTTCTACACCTCTAGTGTATGAAATGGATGTGTAAGCAGCTGATTGAGAAATGGCTAAGGTCAAAGTTAATAAGGAAAGCAGAAGGTCTAAAAGCTGGCTGTCTTCTTTTCCCCTTGGAGTTCAAGAGGCTCCATATGATTTGGGCATGACATATTAATGTTTCTGACACAAGGCTTTTTTTTTTTAATCTGCCTTCAAAGAACTGATACTTGGGCAGTAATAAATGTAGAAGGTGCTCTGTTGCTGGAATTACAAAAAGGAACTTCTTTCTAATTGCGTTCATGGGCTAGCCCTTTCTCCTTAAAGGCAGAATGACAGAGAGGCTAGTCTGGAGGGATTAAATAGTGCTTAAAATTGTCAGACCCAGACAAGTTACAGGGTGAGAAGCTGGTGAGGAGCAATAAAAGGTTGTGTATTTAGAATTAGGTGTCCTTTTTGGGAACATTTTAAAAAAAGCAAAATAATCAGCAAGTGTATCAACAAACACCAGTCCGCATGGCTAGCTTGGAAAATGAGGCCCCTTGGTCTTCCTGGATCCCTCTTAAATTTTAAGTTGTGCGTGTCGCTGGGTTATTTTGTCACATAAGAAAGTGTAACATCCTCATCAAATCAACAAATGGGTTTGCTGCCTTGTATGGGCTTTAATTGAAACTTGGAACACGTTCAGCGGGGCTCATCAGATAACCACGTGCCAAGTTGAAGATGAATATTTACTCTAAAATGGATGCTGTAGCTTCTCTGAAAAACTATCTCCTTCATCTCCAGACATGATAAAGTTTAACTTTCTATGATGCTCTTGGACTTTGAAGCAGAAACCACACTTCACACACAGGAAAAATCAAAACCCTGAATACCTCAAAGGAAAAAAAAAAGAAAATCTCACTTGATTTTGGAAGATTGGAAACTGCCACAATTATCTCACTTAAAGCACATGGTAGCCACTGACAGGAGAGAAAGAAAGAGAGAGAAAGAAATAAAGAAAGAAAGAAAGAAAGAAATACCCGGTATCTAGATACACGTGTATTTGCACATTATTCTCTAAATGCCTTTAAATAATTGCCTCTTCCATATATATTTATATATTACATATATATTTTAACTTTACATATGTATTTTTTTTTTGTCAAGTCATGGTTCTTTTTCTAGTATCTGAAAATGTGCCAAGCTAAATGTCAGTGCCTCCAGAAGGAAGATTGAGAGTTCTTTTTAGAGCAGATTGAAGCGTCAAATGGCAAACACGCTTATTCTGAATGTCCCTCCTGCGGGTGTGACTCGCCTCAGAACAAGGTCAGAGAACAACGTAGCAGAGAGAGCTACAATTTGTTTGGCTTGACATTCCCAGGTATTTCCCTTTGTTATCCTCTGTGTCACCATTCTGTGAGGAGAGAGCAAGGCAAGCGCTCGCAGTCCGGTGGATCTGGCTACTGGCCCCAGCCACCGCCGAGAGCTGCTGCGAATTTCACTTTATGAAAAGCTACCAGTTGACTTTGCTGCCGTTAAAGCATTTGCAGCAGCAAGTTCCGAAGTCTTTCCTCAGGCCAAACTCTGAAAAGAGGCTGAAAAGTTCGCCCTCTCCTCCTCCTGGAGCAACCCTCACCTGGCCTTTTAGCTAAACTTTAGCAAGCGCACACTGCAGCAGAGAGGCTGGTGTAGCCCTGGCAAGGGAGGACTTCCCGCCAAGGCCCAGTCTCCTTGTGGCCATGACTCCTAGGATGAGTCTAGGGAATGAAAGTCCAGGAGTCATGGGAATGTTTTGCACTCAGTCAGCCTTTACGGTTTACCTACTGGAAGGCAAAACCAGTCTGGGCACTGGGAATACAAAGTCATGACGTCATGCTTCTGATGTTCAAGGTGTTTGAGAGAATAAAGAGAATCAATCAGAGTTGGAACCCTGTACCCTGGAGGTCCTGGGGATGCTGCCTACGGTTGGCTTTGGCTTACCTCTTGGGTCACCACCATCTTGGAAACCAAGGGGACAAGGCATTTCTCTTGGTGAAAAGCGATTCCGCCCCCACTCCCTGACTCATTGCTCTTTCCTGCCTTGACCTTACAGGGTGTCGACACTGATGGTTTGGGACACAAACAAGGTAGCACTGAGGAATTGGAGGGTATAATCTCTAT
This sequence comes from Taxidea taxus jeffersonii, assembly GCA_003697995.1. Lineage (NCBI taxonomy): Eukaryota > Metazoa > Chordata > Mammalia > Carnivora > Mustelidae > Taxidea > Taxidea taxus. The sequence goes on from ML104206.1 coordinate 217,681, forward strand.
ATAATAAATGAATAGCAGAAGTTTCTTTTCTGATTCCCAATGGACTTAACACAAGTTTCTGAGCTATTCTCCCTTAGGCGCATTTCCTCAGTCTTATGAAAAAGGACTTTCTCTCAGATTGTTCTGAGTCTCAGCAACAAGGCTTGGCACCAAGGAGAATTTCCTGCCCTATTCTTTGGCTCCTTTCTTTAGATTTCCTTTCTTGACCTTTCTATAACAGCGTCTGAACCTCCCTGCACGTCCCCACTGTCCACTCGGATGGCTTTGGCTGGAGGCTATTCCTGGTCCTTCCTCCAACCTACTGCCTTTGACTTTCATGACCGACCTATGCATATACAAAGCAGTCCCAGCAGGTTTCCACCACACGTTTCCAACACTGAGAATGACATTGATTTTGAAATGCAGCTACACAGCTTAGCGAAGCTCCCTGAATACACCCAATCACCCAATTTAGGGAAGTAAGACTTCTCTGACAGAGAGAGGGAAATGACCTATTTTAAACTGAAGTACTGAAAATTTCTACTTATTCTCATTTCAAAGGAGAAAAAGTGAAAAAAAATGAGTCATAAAGAAAATGAACGATCTCCTCTTGTAACCCTTCCATTAGAGGAATGCACAATACTTGGGTAATGATGTTCAATTTATTCATAAGAAGACGAAAGGGCATTTTTTTCTGGATGGCTCCCTTGTGAGAGATCCTTCGGCAAATTAGGATTTTCTAACAATATAAGGGACAATGTCTTTATGCAGGTCTGTGAGATCCCTTTCATCCCTTCAGCATTTCCCCCTTGTTTTCCTCTTTCCCTTCTAAATGAGATGGATGTCTATGTACATAGGTTGTGTTTTGTTTTGTTTTCCAAATACAAATGTGGAGTGGCATGTAAGTTCCATATTACCTGAGCTTTAACTGAAAACAGTCTTTAAGCAAGGCTGATCTGGTTCTGGATTCTAGCAGGATATTTGCCTTTCACAGAATTTAAATGAAGAGATGTTAACGACAATTTTTATTGTTTAGGACACACAATCTATAGTATTTTTTATGACAACCCTAGGAGACTAATACAGCTGGGTGACATATTAGATATGCCATGGAAGAGAATACAAGCCTTGAGACATACAGACTAAGATAAAATTAAGAGTGATTCTCTCACTTACTACTTGTAGATCTTGGGAAATCTCTGAACCTGTCTGGCTTGAACAATGAGGACACTAGTTTCTACACCACTGGACTTTTAAAAAAAAATCCCATTTATTCCTGTATATTTTCCCTCTAGTATATTTTCTTTTTCCTGAAATGCATCTTTTAGAATATCCCTTAGTTAGGAATTATTGCTAAAAATTTAGTGTTTGTATGTCTGATAAAAACTTTGTTTTAACTAGTTTCACTAAACAGGTAATCCTTTGATAGTTATCTTCTTGATTCTTTGAAAATACATTTCATCCCCTTCTGGCTCTTATTAAAACTGTTAGCATTCCTTTGTAGGTCTTGTGTCTGTGCTCCTCTGTCTTTGGCAAGCTGCAGTTTCACTAAGGTTGTGTCTGATTCTGTGGTGATGGTTGTTGCTATCTACAAAGGTTTCCATGACTTTTCCTAAATCTGCATTGGGAATCTGTTATCAGGATTAGAAAATACTCTGAAATTACTATTAGCAACTGTTACTTCTTTCTATACTGATGTCTCTATTCTCTATATTGTTTTGTAGAATTCTGACTGAGCGTGATCCTGACCTTCCAACTTTAATGTCCCTTAACCTCCATTTTATGTTTTCCAAAAATTATTTTTAAGAGAGAGGTGGCAGGGGCGCCTGGGTGGCTCAGTGGGTTAAAACCGCTGCCTTCGGCTCGGGTCATGATCCTGGGATTGTGGAATCGAGCCCCGCATCCGGCTCTCTGCTCTGTGGACAGCCTGCTTCCTCCTTCTCTCTCTCTTCTGCCTCTCTGCCTACTTGTGATCTCTGTCTGTCAAATAAATAAATAAAATCTTTAAAAAAAAAAGAGAGAGAGAGGTGGCAGGGGCGTTGGGCAGAGATTGGGGAAGGAAAAGGCAGAGGGAGAGGGAGAATCTTAAGCAAGCTCCATGCCCAGTGCATAGCACAACACCGGGCTTGAACTCATGACCCTGACTGAGATCATTACCTGAGTAGAAACCAAGAGTTGGTCGCTTAACTGACTGAGCCACCCAGGCACCACTATTTTCCAAATCTTTACACATGCTGTGTTCTGAGCCATTTATTCTGCTCTATTTTCCAATCGTAAATTTCTTCTTTAGCTCTATCCGATATGCTGTTTAAAATTTTCATTGAGTTTTTGAAATTCAGTCACTGTTTTTCATTTCTAGAAGTTCTTTTTTTTAATTAAATTTCCCTGATCAATTTCATAATCTCTTGTTCTTTATTTATATGTTTATGGCTTCCTTTTTACAATTTAAACATATGGAGCATGTTTTTATATCCTAAATTGCATAATTCTAATCTCTGAAGTCTTAGGGCTCCAATTCTGCTTTCCATTTATACTATTTCCTAGTCCTGGTGCATTATTTCCTGGTGCATTTTGCTATTTCTGTTGTTGTGAGTTCAGGCTTGATGAAAATTTTTCTATGAAACTATTCTGAATCCTAGATCCAGAGATTATTCCTCCAGAAAGTATTTGCATTTTCTTATGCCATCCTTCAGCCAGTGCTACCAATAAGGGAGTGATGTAAATTTAGAACACCAGCCCACACTGGGCCAGGCCTTGTGATTATGAATTCTCAGGGGAGGTATTTTGGGGGGATTAGTTTTTTTTTGATTGAAGTAAAATTCACATAATATAAAATTAACTATTTTATTTTATTTTATTATTTTTTTATTTCAGAGAAGGGGGAGAAAGAGAGAGAATCTTAAGCAGGCTCAGTGCCCACCACAGAGCCTGACTTGGGGCTTCATCTCACAACCCTGAGATCATGACTTAAGCTGAAATCAAGAGTCAGACACTTGAAAAGAAACCCTATGCCCACTAAGCAATCACTCACTATTCCCTTCCCTGCCCTGTAAAAACTACTAGCTTGCTTTCTGTCTCCATAGATTTACCTATTCTGGATATGTTCTATAAGTGGAATCATCAGTGTGTGATACTTGGTGTCTTTCTTTCATTTAGGATATTTTTCAGGTTCACCCAAGTTCACACATGTATCAATACTTCTCGCCTTTTTATGTGTGAACTCCATTGTCTCTACATACCACAACTTCTTTACACATTCATCCCTTAATAGACATTGTGGCCATTTTTACTTTTTGACTACGATGAATAGTGTTGCTATGTACATTCATGCATAGGCTATTTTCGAGTATCTCTTTTCAGTTCTTTCGAGTATATACCTTGGAGTGGAATTGTGGGTCATATAGTAAATCTATGTTTGATTTTTCGAGGAACCACAAAACCATTTTCTACCGTGGCTGTACCATTTTCTGTCACCACCAACAAAGTATAAGAGTTCTAATTTCTCCGTATTCTTGTCAACACTTGTTATTTCCTTTTTTTGTTTGTAACTATTCTAGGAAGTGTGAAGTGGTATCTCACTGTGGTTTTAATTTGCATTTCCTTCATTAGTTACTAAGGAAGATTTTGAAGCATCTTTTCATATCCTTGTTGGTCATTGTGTATTTTTGAAGAAATGTCCATTTAAGTCATTTGCTCATTTTTTAACGTGATTTTTTTGTTATTTTGTTGTTGAGTTGTGAGAAGTCTTTTTTTAATATATTCTGGATCCTAGGCCCTTAGCATATATGTGATTTGAAATATTTTTTCCATTCTATTAGTTTGTATTTTCACTTTCTTGATAGTGTGCTTTGCTTCACAAAGTACATTAATTTTGAGGAAGTCCAGTTTATCCATTTTTTCTTTTGTTGCTTGTGCTTTTGGCGTCACAACCTGAGAATTAATTCATTTCTAAATTTAAGATCAAGATTTACCTGCATGTTTACTTTTAAGAGCTTTGTAGTTTGGGTTCTTATATTTAAGTCATTGATCCATTTCAACTTGGTCTTTGTATATGGTGTGAGGTAGCAGTCTGACTTCATTCTTCTGCGTGTAGATATCTACTTGTTCCAACACTGTTTGTTGAGGAGGCTACTCCTTCCCTCTTGAATGGTCTTGGCACTGTTGTTGAAAAGTAATTGTCCATAGATGTATGGGTTTATTTCTGACTCAATTTTTTTTAAAGATTTTATTTATTTATTAGAGAACATACACTTGATTTCAAAACTTACTACAAAGCTACTGTAATCTGAAGAGTATGGTAGTGACAGAAGGATAGACATGTAGTTCAATTGATAAAATTGAGTCAGAGGCTTAACCCAGGTGCCCTTTCTGACTCAATTTTATCAATTAAACTATATGTCTATCCTTCTGTCACTACCAAACTCTTCAGATTACAGTAGCTTTGCAGTAAGTTTTGAAATCAAGTGTATGTTCTCTAACACTGTTCTTCTTTTTTAATATTGTTTTGGTTATTCAAGGCCCTTTGCATTTCCATTGGTATTTGAGGATCAGCTTTTCCATATCTACAAAAATGGCATTGGGATTGTGATAGGCCTTTCAATGAATCTATAGATCATTTTAAGTAATATTGCCATCTTAACAATATTGTGTTCCCATCCATGGACATTAGATATCTTTCCATTTATTAACATCTTGTTTATTTTAGCAGTATTTTGTAGTTTTTAATGTAGAAATATAATACCTTTTTTTTTTTTTTACTTTATTTAAGCTTTATTTAAACATATGATGTAACCCCACCACCCTCACCCAACCCCTCTTCCCCCCACCCCCCTCAGTTTGTTTTATGACATTAAGAGTCTCTTTTGGTTTTTCTCCCTCCCGATCCCATCTTCTTTCATTTTTACTTTTCCTACCACCTTAAGTCCCACCCCCGTTGCATCTCCACTTCCTCATATCAGGGAGATCATGTGGTAGTTGTCTTTCTCCAGTTGACTTATTTCGCTAAGCATAATACGCTCTAGTTCCATCCATGTCATCGCAAATGGTAAGATTTCATTTCTTTTGATGGCTGCATAGTATTCCATCGTATATATATACCACATCTTCTTTATCCATTCATCTGTTGATGGACATCTAGGTTCTTTCCATAACTTGGCTATTGTGGACATTGCTGCTATAAACATTCGGGTACAAATATAATACCTTTTGATTAAATTTATTCCTAAGTATTTTGTTCTCTTGATGCTATTATAAAAATAATTTTTTAAATTTTATTTTCAAATTATTTATTATTTTACATGTTGTTCTTCTATCCTGCAACTTTAATGAATTTGTTTTTTTGTTTGTTTTTTTTACTTTTTGGGGATATTTTTCTTCCCCTTCACCAAGACAAAGTACAGAGTCAATTTTCCTGGAAGATAACTTTTATGTTACAGTTATTTTCTTTTGTTTTATTTCTAAATAATCATTTCACTGAGAACCTTTTTGGAGTTCCAGCTTTTTCAGAAGTTCTGACCCTATTTTCCATCTTTGGGAGCCCTAGGTTTTGTCTTACATTTACATGTAGCATAATAATAGCAAGGTTCCTGCTTTGATGGTTCTGGAAATCACCTGTAGATCAGCCAACTCTTTTTGCTCTGGATTGCTCCTTCAGCTTGGTTTGATTTTTTCTTGCCAGCTCTGCAATATGAGTGGGTATGGGTGATATAATTTCACTGTTTACATACATATAGAGTGTTAGAGTGTGCAAGAGATGTAAAGTGATGTATTATTGGTAACTTTAGCTTTGATATATAATGAGTAACTTGAAACAACTATTGTGAGAAATTCAGGGTAAACTTGAATCTTGCTTGAAATGTATGATTTTGCTGGAAGTGGTCCCTCAGAGTTCACTGCTCCCTTCCAGGTCCCCTGTATAAAAAGGATCACTGATACAGATGACAACAGTAATGTTAAGAACATTGGATTATTTTTTATGTGCCTTGTAGAAATAAGCATTCTGGTTTACGACTCAACATATTTTATTTTTGTGCACTAACTAGTGTTGAAGCAAAACTAACTCGAAGTAACCTGAAGTTATGTTCAAATATTTTATTCTGCAAAGTTTTATGTACAAAAGCATGAGAACTCTCAAAGAAGAGCAGAAGAATTAATTTCCAAGGTAACTCCTACAGGGTATCTATAATAGGCAAGCTTAGCCTAAGCCAACACAAGGAGAGTCCAGGAGAGATATAATTTCATCATGAAAATGACCAAAGTAGAACTTTAAAGTGAATTGAACCTCTATTCTTCAAAGTAAAGCTTCTGTTAAAGCAAACTGCAAATTCCAGTTACTTATTGATCCAACCCAAGCATTGATTATCTTGTGTCTATTAACCCCCCACCCACCGTTTCCGATCTCTACCTTTCAGAATTTTAAGAAAAATTTTGCTATAGTTGAAATGCTTTCCATTCAAAATAGTTAGCTCTTCAGTGGTTTATCTACATGTTATATATATAATAATACATTGGGAGATATATTTACCAAACACATCAATTGCAATCTTTATGCTGATAAAAGTATTTTTATTCAATGTCTAGTAAAATGGTCATATATGCAATCACACTATTTTTTTCTCACCACTTTTCAGCATGAATTGTTCTACCTACTTAATACTTTTTTGTCCCATTAACAGCCAATGCCATTGTGTGCCTTTGGGTTTGAGATATTTGAGGCTTTCTTTTGCTTTCAGACTTCTCGCTACTACTACAGTTTAGGTCAGTCTTACTGTATAAGAATGCAATAGTTATATCGTTATATTATAAGAAGCTAATTGTATTGCTTGTGCTAATGAATTATTCATGACATAATCACATAAATTCAATCCACGTTGATGCTTTATTTTGCATACTAATTTGAACATGGTGCATTTTTCACATTTTGATCTAAAATGATCTCGGATAATGACCTGCTTGTGGATATAGAGGTTTACATTGTCTTCAATATACTTTTTTCTCTAAACATTGCTCTGTAGTGCGTATGCTTTGCCAGGGTGATACAGGTCATGTAGAGCCAGAGACCTGATAATAATTTCCTTTAAGGTCCTCCAATTATTGCTTATTAACAGGATTTCTGAGAGAATTTCCTCTACACAAAGTGTTCCCCAGGCCCTTTCAAATAGCAGACATGCCTTCTTTTGTCTTTTCATTCTAACTCTCATTTCCCAAACTCATCATTCTCCCTAGTCTTCCTCCATCCCTGGACTCTCCATTTAATTACTTTCTCTAACTTGCACCCTTAATCCATTCATGCCAACAAATCACTGACAGATAATGCTGAAGTTTTAGGTATGGAGTAATGACTCGCTATTGACCAGTAGCTATGCGTGCTAACTGTCCTCTTCGACTTGCCCTTCTCACCTCAGACCCTCACAGTTTTCAGATTCATCCTTCCACAACCAGTGATTATAGCCTGTGCTTCGTCTACACCGCAATCTGCTATTGCTTATGACCCAACACCCATGCTGAAACAGCTCACTTAGCTTTCAAGCCTTCTTCTCTAAAACATCCATTCTTCCTAGTGATCTTCTTTCATCTTCCCTTCTGGTTAGATCAGTCCGCTTCGTACTTCAGAAGCATGGCACACCATGTTCATACCACTGTCCACACCTTTGTTGACCCCACCTGCAATTCCCTAGGTTTTCTTGTACATAGGAACTACTTGCCACTCTCTCAAGCCTCAGCACAAACGCAGTCTAGGCTGTGAAGTGTTCTTGAACTATCACTACCTTGAGTGATGTTACCTAATTCCCCTGAACACCTGCCATACCTCAGCATTTTATTATATGCTTTGTTGTTGTTGTTTTTACTCTTTATTTTTGTTTCTTACTTTTTTTTTTAAGATTTTATTTACTTATTTGAGAGAAAGAGCAGGGGTGGTGAGGGGGTAGAAGCAGAGGGAGGGGGGAAACAGACGCCCCTTCCTGCTGAGCAGGGAGCCTGAAGCAGGGCTCAATCCCAGGACCCTAGATCATAACCTGACCGAGGACTTCACCGACTGAGCCACCCAGGTGCCCCTTTGCTTCTTACTCTTATTCACTTTTGTTCCATGGGTTTTAAATTTGCCTTCCTAACAAGATTATAAACTTTTTGAGAGTCTGAACCATACCATATGTTAGTTCTATTTCTTCCTTTTAAAGGAGTGAATAAATTCTTGCTGCCCAGTAGAATCTAACACAGCATAAGTGCTAATAAACATTTATTTTATTTGACTCAGTTTCAGTGCCTGTCCTAGCAGGTGTGGGCATGCACATAATGCCATCAAAGAGGATCCAAATGACCCAGCTGTATTTTACATTGTGTGTAGTAATCTATGAAAACATATTTGCCATGAAATGGACTTAATGATTTCTATTTAGGAGAGTCCAGAGGAGTTGGAAAAGTATTTGACTTATCCTTTTGGAATTGGAAGTATCTAACATGAGCCTTTTGGATGTGAGATTGATTTGGCTGCCATGACCTGCTACCCTTGGGTCCCTGGGGTAGATTTAGTTCATCTGGCTGGATGGCCAGATGTTCCTTTTATTTCTAGATGACAAGTTTGTGAGACAGAATCAAGAAGATGAGCTTATCATTTGGAGGAGAAGGTATTTCAACCATCTTTCCACATTCTAAAAAGTAGTATCTATTCCTAGCTATTACACAGACTGGCAAAGTTTTATTTTAGTCCTTGGATTTCAGTGCTTTAAATTAATGAAAAGATGACTTTAAAACAGTAAAGTTTCCTTGGAGATATGCAAGAGGTAGATTGCAGATTTCATTAAGGCAAGTTAGAGACTGTGTCTATCTTATTTCTGTTGTATCCCCAGCACACAGCACAGAGAATAGCACCTAATGGATGCTCGACAAGTGTTGCTGGGAGATATCAATGAGAATATAAATTTAAATGTAACCCAATTATTATGGACTTCTCCCACTAGTGTATACAGAGATCTTCTCACTGATATTAATAGCCTACCTTTATTTTCCTGAACCATCATCCTGTTAAACTGCAGGAAATCAAGTGTTTTGTAGAGTTTCCCTCCTCAAATATTTCTGACATCTCCAGGGACACTTGTTAGTATTTGTTTCATGATGCCATGGCTAGAAAGTCAGGACTTTTTCTAGTCCTTGGCCCTTGGATCCATGAAAGAAATGCTTTAAGATTAAGATATTGTTTCCATGACCACCACTGTCATCATGGCTACTAGGAACATCAAGGCAATGTGTCATTGAAATTGGGTCTATGCTTCTGTGATTGAAGATGAAGCGTCTTGAGGTAGTAAAAAGGATGTCCATCTATGTTAGTTCTTATGGCCAATTGCTTGAGCCCAGTGGTTAGGGCACTCAGCACCCCAGCATTCTCATTCACCTCCATATAGCTAGAAGCCAGGATCCCAAAGGTGCAGCCCTCACAGCAAGATGACCTATAGGCTGAGACTCTGCTCCCATTACCATTTTCCCACCTGAACTACATGGGCAATCTTGCATTCCCAATGTCAGTGAAATCAGAGCCGACCCTGCCTACAATGCCCAGATATTTCTTCTCTCCATCTGGAAAATCTGCCAGGCTTATAATATGATTCAAAGACAAATTCCTCACTGGCACCCATGCAAAGTGAGAGGTGAATGTTTCTTCTCTGGTCTGGTCACCCAGGGCTCCTAGAACTAGGCTGCTGGAGCTCTAAAGTGTTTGGCGATTCATCTCATGCACGTGTGAGAGGGTTGTCTGGTCTACTTCTCTAGTCAACTGCCAAACCTGCCCAGACCACCTGGGCCACCCTGCCCAGGCCCTATTGCTGGGTCCAGAGCACTGGATGAGACTACACCTGTCTTTCCTTCCCTTTGCTTTCTGAGCTCATTCCCTTCTACCTATGACCCACCCATATGGCTGAATTCTCCTGGTGGATCCCTTTGAGTCTTCTGTTCTCCCAGTTCCTATGCAAAGGAGTGGACACAACTGTAAGCAAAATGATGCCTAATAGGAAACGCCAGAGTTCCACTATTTTAAAAGTAAATATGAAACAAAATGCAGAAAACACCTCGCGGTGTAACAGGCCCATGGTTTGAGACTCCTTATCTAGAAGAAACATGCTGGGGAGAACTTGGGGGACAATACTGCTGTTTTCTGTAAGACATATCCCAGGAGGTCCCTGCATTGCAGGGATGAGGGGAATGTCAGAGGACCCAGGATTGCTGTAGATCTACTCTCTTTATCCTTAGGTGAAACATTATATGAAACCTCTGTGGAGCTGGATGAATTTTTGTTAGATGGTAAGAGGCCATAGTACTTTTTTTTCATCGAGAATGGAAAAAAAAAAAAAGTTAGCCACTGTGTCTTTTTCAAAGAATAAATGAAGGTATGCAAAGTATCAGTGCCCTGGTCACAAGACTTCTATCCTATTAGCCATCGGGCAATTTAATAGATTAGAAGCAGAAGAGAAAACCATCCTCTAGATATGGCTATTGGCAATTGGCAGGAAATGAAAGGGACATTATAAGATTAAGAACTACAGAGTAACCTCAGATGTCTTACGATATGTAGAAGAAAGAGAAAGGAGAGGAAGAAGGTTTGAATAATGCAGTGCAGGATTTATCACCAGAAGCTGGGATCAACAACTAATACTTATACTCCCCTTATTGCCAAATATTTTATTGACTCACAGCAGTTACATCCCCCAAAGAATTGGATGGCATTTACTGTGTACCCATTGTGTAAGGCCGGATTCTTTCACATATATTACATCATTTCACCTTCATAAATCCTCAAGTATGTTATCCCTTTGTTCAGATACTGAAGTTGAAGCTCAAAGCATTTATGTGATTTCTGCACAGTCTCAGAAAATAAAGGTGAGAGGGAGAATTCTAACCCAGGACAAAGTCTAGAATCCATACTTTGGTGGGGGGGGTGGGGGGGTGGGGAAATTTAATAGAAGAAAATAACTCAAAATTGTAAACATTTAATAGGAAAACACCCCTGAATTCCCAAATTCTAAAAAGGCATTTTCTAAAGTATTATCATTATTACTGTTATCACCAAGAAAAGTAGATCTATCATCTCAAAGCACCTGGCTTAGTGCTAGCATTAGCTTTAAAGGAATTAATAGATTCATTCCCTTGATCATGGTTTTACAGTCATTAAAAAGACATTGAAAAACCCGTGTATTTTTTAGGTATCTTGCTCCATTATTTTGAAACTCAACTTTTATCGAAAACTTCCAAAACTCTCTGTTCAATTCCTTATGCTATCAATTATGAGCTGAAAGTGAAAAGGAGCTTCTCTTTTGAAATCTTAATGACTGCAAACACACACACACACACACACACACACACGTTTTGAGCTCAATAAAACTGCTTTAGAACAGGGCTCTGTATTTTTGTTAAAGCATTTTTTTGTAATTTAAAAGACATTGTTCCATTATCAAGCATGCTTTATGTTTAAACTGCTTGAAACATAACCACTTAGAAAATGAAGTCAACTCAACTCAACTGAGCCTTTTTTGGCCAGCCTTGTGGGTAAAGGAGAAAAGAAGGGAAAGGGGGAGGAAGGTCTAATTATGGTGACTGGGTCCCTAGAGAGGATGGAGGTAACACTACCAGATGTAGCAGAGGCTACCCAACTAAATTTTAATTTCGGATAAATAACACATTTACGTTAGTATGAGTATGCCCCAACTGTTGTGTGAGACATACTTACACTAAAAAAAAATACCCATTGTTTACTTAACTTCAAATTTTCCTGTATTTTACCTGGTAACCCTAGATGAAGGCTAGTAGAGTTAGCGTTGGCCCCTACTGGCCCATGTCTTTAGCGCCCCGCTCATCAGTTTCCTCCCAGACTAAAGCAGAGCCTTAAAATTGAGGCTGCTTTTGCTCAAAGCTTAATAGTGACGAGCTATTGATAGCCAAGCATTGCCAAATCCTCATTAGTTTCTAAGTCAGGAGCTACATTTAGAAAAAAGTAGCTCGCTTATGAAAAGGTCATCTATCCAATAACCTCAAGTACCAGGAACACAGCTGAAACCCAGGAAGCAGGGAAAAAAAAAAAAAAAAAAAAAGACCTCTGAGGATCCAAAATAGAAACCGTGTGCTTAAAGCTCACACTCTTTTCTCTGAGAAGGGGCCCTCAGATCTGCACTCAGGGTAATTTACTCTTCTTTTAGGCACCCTCTGAACAAGTTTAGTTGTCTGATTTCCCGATCAGTAGGGATAAAGAGCAGGAAATTACGAGGTGGGCAGGACAGCCAGGTAGCCGAGGGGTCAGTGGCACAGAAGACAACTGGGAGGGAAGAATCCACCCTACTATATAAATGATCTCCCTTCAAAACTGAGAAGACAATGTACCAAGCTGTCATTAGCAGTTATGACTCAATAATGGGCGTCCAAGTGGTTTTTTGCTCTCTTCCCTGCACTTCTTCACACCTTATAAACATTTTAAATGTATATTTATGATCAGAAAAAGCAACATAGTTACTTTTTTTTGGTAAGATTTTATTTTATTTGTGAGAGAGCGCACCCAGGAGCGGGAGCACCAGGGGAGCACAGAGGGGGAAGAGGAGGGAGAAGGAGACCATGCTGAGCGGGGAACCTAACCTGGGCTGATCTCAGGACCCTGAGATCATGACCAGAGTCCAATAAAGGGAGATGCTTAACCAATGGAGCCATCCAGGCGCCCTGCAACACAAACACTTTTAATATGATAAAATTTAAAGAATTATTCCTTGGCCCTCCCAGGAAAGTTCTATCCTTGTGTCTGTTAGGAGCATTTACAAAATGGTAATTATAAGCCAGATGCTTATTTTTCACTCCCTTCCCCCAGACTGTAAGCTTTTCTGAGGGCAGGGTTAGTGTCTTTGAACCTTTAGTCCTGTAGCATAATGTCTAGGGTAACGAATGCTTAGTAAGTATTTGTTGAGTAAAATGGCTAAAGTCAAAATGCACAGTGCTTCTGTAGCCCTTCAGTTCTCCATCCCTTGACCTCCCTGGGGCAGGCTGTCCTACAGGCTCCTTCCATCTCAACTATTGTCATGTTTCCAACGAGTCCATGATGCAATTGAGAATGAGATCTGCGGTGTTCACTTTGGAAGGCTCAGAGGAGTATCATTCGTTCCTGCAGAGCTGCTATGGAAAGGTTAACCTCTTTTCAAGTTTTGGCTTAGAGGGATAAATATCAGTAATTTTCAAAGTTCTGTTGTATAGAAGCTGTCAGGTACTCTGAGGCCTGGCTGTATTTGTTAGTTAAGGATAAAGGGCTACAGAGATGGGACTGAGCATCTCACAGTTGCAGAATAGACCAAAGCCCCCCTGTGGTCTGTTGGCGCAGACAGTGATCATGCACCCTGTTTATATGAAGAATTGACAGACCGGTGCACACAATACTTTCTGTGCAAGCTGTATAGCATGTATACGTCTGCAAATTAATAAAAACATGACACATGCTAAAGCTCAGCTCTTTGTAACCTATTCCTTTAAAAACCCCTCCTCAGCAAAGCCAAGGACTGAATCAGGTCTTTTTTTTTTTTTTTAAGATTTTATTTATTTATTTGATACAGAGAGAGAGAGAGATCACAAGTAGGCAGAGAGAGAGGGGGCAGCAGGCTCCTTGCTGAGCAGAGAGCCAGACACAGGGCTTGATCCCAGGACCCTGAGATCATCACCTGAGCCAAAGGCAAAGGCTTAACCCACTGAGCCACCCAGATGCCCCAGAATCTGGTCCTAAAACTCTATCCTTTTCTAGTTAGCATTTGTAAAGTAAGTCTAATCATTTCTCTCTCTTCCTAATGAGTCGGATTCATCTTTGTTTGTGTTGAAACTATGGCTATTTAACCAGAAAGAAATTCACGAGTTGTGCTGCACAGTGGATTTCGCAGCAGAGATATCTGACAAGAAGAGTATGATTCAGCATATGTTATTTTTGTTTTGCAAATGATTTCGAAGCACATTTTAGTCACTTGGAAGGGACTGTCAAAGTGGGGCAGCGGGTTGCCTTCCTGCCATCATGTTTTCGGGAAGCAGATTTCCCATTTTGCCCACAAATGTACCCAGGGCTTTGCCAGCAGAATCCCTTAGCCCCAAGAGACAGCTCTTCAGAATTAAACTGCACATTAGGACACTTTTCACTACAACCAACTCAAGCTTCAGTGCTACTGAGCAACAGGGCTAGCCCGGGTAAATCAATCCAGAGAGGGCTTTCTGTTTTAGCCATTACAGCTGACTCCATTTCCATATCCTTAAAGTGAATTCATTACCAAATTTCTCTTTCAGCTTTTCTTTTTTTCTTTTCCACTCCTTGAAAGTAATCCTGAAAAAAAAAAAAAAAGACAAACAAACAAACAGAAAAAACAGAAAAGTAAGTCCAAAAGAGGTAAGAGGAGGAAGAGGGACAAGGTGATGTATAAGTGATGTTATCTCTGTTATTCATTCAATTTAGATTGAATGAATACTCAAGACGACTTTCAGGTGATCTTAACAACGAAAAAATAACTGCGTACCCATGAGAACTGTTGAGGCTACAAGCATCAGTAACTTCAGGAAAGGCTTAGAACTTTGTTTTAATTTTTAAAATATGTAGACTAGTGTGTTTTTGTGGGTTTTTTATTAAAACTTTTATTTATTTATTTGAGAGAGAGAGAGCAAGAGTGCAAGCAGGGGGAGCAGCAGAGGAAGAAGGAGAAGCAGATTCCCTGCTCATCAGGGAGCCCGATGCAGGGCTCCATCCCAGGATCCTAGGATCATGACCTGAGCCCAAGGCAGCCACTTAACCCACTGAGCCACCCAGGAACCTCGACTAATGTGTTTTTGGAAAAATAGAAATTATAGAATATGTTCTTCACATTTTTGAGCAAGTTCATGAAGACTTCCGAAAACACACTCCTTGGTGTTGCTCCCAAAGACCTAATAACCCTTTGGTCTCCCACACGGAAACTGTTAGCTGTGAAGTGACCAAGCTGTTCTGTTCTTGCCCAAATCACCACTGAAATGTGAAGGCTGGTTTGGTACTCAGGAGCTGGTTAATGTTGTTACACAGAAAGCAAGCATTATGGTGCCCGAGTTATTGACCAAAAAACATGAATCTGTGAACATGAAACAGGGATCTGTTTGTAAATCCCTTCCTGAGGAGGGAGTAACTTTTCCTGCCAAAGATTGAAAGTACCCTTCCACACCATTCTAGACATGAGGACGCTGATCCTACAGCCACCAAGTGAAGTATGTGTATCACTGAGTATCTCACGGTCCTACACAGAAACTTCTAAGAAATATTGAAGAAAAACAAATGCCACATAAAACTCAAGTACAGCTCTAAACACCTAAAAATTGCATGTGGAACAAGCATATAAAGAGTAAATTAGATTAGTAAGGTTCTTAAAAAAAAAAAAAAAGCACATATCCCAAGGCTGACTTTGTAAGACAAGGAGTAATAGGAAAACAACCTATTCTTTCGGCCATGCTGGTTAAAGATTATTACCAGTTTGTTACCACAAAGAAATGGAGTGCCGAACTCCAGTGCCCAGATTTGCACAGAGTTGATGGTGCCGAGAAGGCCTGGTAAAGTCTGTATAGCTCTCATTATTGATTTGGGCCAGTCACTATCAACAAGCCCACTTGCCCCCTTCATAGTCCTGAGTGAAATGAACCACTCCTGGGGTTCCATGGACAGATCCTAAAACAATAGTCTCAATGACTATTTGCTAGATGAATGAATTCTGGCTCACCACGCTAGACTGGTGATTCTTGTGTTCTGAATGGAGGAAACAGATAAAATACAACCTTTAAAGAATTCTCTTGCAATAGGGCATATTTTTGCCTGGCTGTGCTACACACTTCGCTATGCTCTTCATATTCAAGATGAAATCAAGGCCACAGAGTGAAGCCCTAATAAACCTCATCTCTCTGGCCTTGACCTTTAAGTGTATTTTGGTTCTGGTCTTGGCATTTGGACAAGTGTCTATATAGAGTTCATCCCTCATGGCCAGTTCAGTCTGGCTGTACATAATGTCCAGTAGAGGGCTCCCAGAGAGACTGATTTGGCCTCCAAGTCCTTTTGGCCCAGTCAGTTGGCAAGGCTAAAGATTTTGGATAGGTCCACTCCGATCTTTCCAAGCCTCCTACATCCATGAAGAGGTGATGTTGTTGTTTTTAAGTATAAGCTCCACGTCCAAAATGGGGCTTGAACTCACAACCCTGAAATCAAGCATCACATGCTGACTGAGCCTGCCAGGCATCCACTGTTACTGTTTTTAGTGAGTTCTTTTGATCAGGGAAAATTGGTATATTAGTTGTCTAGGATTCTCTTCACAAATGACTGCAAACTGGTGGTTTAAAACAACAGAATTTATTTTTTTACAGTTCTGGAGACGAAAATCTGAAATCAGAGTGTCAGTAGGGCCGGGCTCTTTTAGAAGCTGCAGAAAGGGATCCTCCTTGCCCCTCCCAGCTTCTGGTGACTCTAAGTGTTCCTTGGCTCATGGCCACAAAGCTCCAGTTTCGGCCTCCGTCTTCATGGGGTCTTTTTCCCCGTGCCTTCACCTGTTCTGTGCACTATTAGGACATTTGTCATGGAATGTAGGGCCAACCCAGATAACCCAGGATGACCTCACGCCAAGAGCTCTGATTTAATTACATCTGCAAAGATCCTTCTTCCAAATAAGGTCACATCCATAGATTCCAGGTAAATATACCTTTTGGGGAGCCACCATCGGACTCATTATAGCTGGCGATTTACAACTACTCATTTTGGCTGCATCCCAAGTGAATCTTCAAAGTTGAAGGTATTATATTTGGTATTCGAAAAACTTATTTTAAAAAGTATCTGCTTACCTTAATTTTGTGTCTACATCCCCAAGTAATCATTTGAATTTAATACGGTGATCATCTTCATCAGTAGACAACACTATCAACATCTGGGCTGGATAGATCCTTCTTGTGAAGGGCTAGCCTGTCCATGGTAGAATGTTTAGCAGCCTCCCCAGCCTCTGCCCTGTAGATGTCAGAAGCATTCCCCTCAGTTATGACAATAAAACAGGTTTCTTGACATTTCCAAATGTCCCCAGGGTCAAAGAATTATTCTTGGTTGAGAACCCCCACTCTACATCAAACACTGCTAGACGAGACTATTAGAAATTATAGTGAAACATTAAAATTCATCTAGATCAAACTTCTGCTTTCTTTGGCTAACACTGGTGCCCTGAAAATATTATAAAAAATGTTTTATTGCATTTTAGCCCAGAATAATGAATAAATGGAACATTTTCCTAGTGTGTATATAGTTTTAGACGGCACAGTCTGCACAACCATACTAAGTGACAAGAAAGAATACAGATCAGAGTGTGCTTTCCAGTTTACTTAAATGTTATTCAAGACGGGGCAGAAATCTGGACATTTCAATCAGAAAGGAGAAATTGAATTCCTTCATAACAGAGTTGACAGAGAAATATATATGATATCCATAAATGAAGTTAAAGAAAAACCTGTTTTATACTGAAGACTATAAGCAAAAGTGATTAATCAATCCTTTCTAATATTAGTTTCAATGTGGAGCATTTAAGCAGTGGTTCTATTATTAACTTAGAAGCATCTCAGCCACTTATGAGTTAAAGCGAAGTATTAGGCACAGATCTACAAGCTGTTGTTATTGTCTATTTCAATAAAACATACCAGAAATTACATTACCAAAAAGATGATCCTTCAACATTGTGGTCCCCTTAGTAAAGCTACAACACTTAGTAAACTACGGAACTCTCATTGCCCCCTTCTCTAGATATTGTAGACCTGGAGTAAGTACCACCTTAGACTACAAAAATAATTTTTCTTGTTTGGAATTATATCTTATTTTGATTAACTGGGTTTTTATGTATGTATTTCCATCATTCAGATCCACATTAAAAAGACAACTTTATACCATTATGGGTATTCAAAAAATACCCAGTTTTCTAAGACAATTCAAGAAGAGAATATGAAAAGGGACCTTGGGTAGCTCAGTCATTTAAATGACCCACTCTTGATTTTGGCTCAGGTCATAATCTCAGGGTCATGAGATCGAGCCCTGAGAGCTCTCACACAAGGTATAGGGTGTGCCTAAGATTCCTTTCCCTCTCATTCTGCCCCTCCCTTCCCTCACACTTGCACACACTCCCTCTCTTAAAAAAAAAAAAAAATGTGAAAATAATTTGAACAATGATAACATCTCTGCAATAAATATAAGACCTTCTGAGGTGACCACTCTGAGAAGAACAACCATATACATTTGCGTTTATAAATGTTGGTATGGTTGTCTTTTTTTTAAAAAATCATTTAAATTATTTTATAGATCTAACTTGTAGATGACCCATTAGCTAAAAATTCTCTGAAAACAGAAATCCAGTTTCTTTATGAAGTTCCAACTACCCATACTAAATAATAATAATAATAATAATAATAATAATAATAATAAATTATGAGGGAGGATTATTTTGAGCTACTAATTAACCTGAGAAGTAGCATAACATACTAGATAAAATCATGAGCTTGGTAGCTCAACTGTTAGGGTGCAATTCTGACTCTGGTACTTACTGTGTGACCTTGGTCTCCTAATCTATAAAATGGGTCTAATATCATCAAGTTCATTGGGTTGTCCTAAGGATTAAATTAGTCACTATGTGTAAAGCATAAAGTATAGGGCCTGGCATACAGTAGGTGCTCACTAAAGGATAATTCTCACTGCTTTAAAGCAGTAATACTGTAAGGCTGCTATTGGTTTACTTTTCTCATGTCCCTTTTTATTTGATTTCACCCAGGTCCCTAAAGACTTCAATGTCCTGAACCAAGGAGGCTGCATATAATTTCTTCTACTTTGTTAAAAAATTAAAAAAACTTGAACAACAGAGATTCTCTGCAGGTCTTACTTTTCATTTCTTGGCTTGTTCTTATTGGCTTTGGGGATCATATCTTTCTGCGGCATTTTACAAGCTCTGCTTCAATCACTATTTACTTTCATTATATATTAAGTCATATTTACATTATGCAGAAATGAATTTTGTGCACAGAATAGAGAACTTAAAAATCATTTAGGAATTAAAGAAAGGGAAGGGGAATAATTTTGGGTGACATGGATCAAACATGATAAACAAAATGCAGTCCTCCCTCATGGCAATAGTGTTCTGTTGAAGAGTTGATTATATTTAAATTTTATGAAATGAATACTTTGCTTTTAATACTATTTGACCACACACACACACACACACACACACACACACACACACACACTTTTTTAAAGTTAATTTATTGAATGCATTTTCTAAGGTGGAGTTTCAGTGATTAATGTCTTAATTTCAACATGTTTATCAACTCCAGTGGGGAAAAAACTTTATTTCTCCATACTCATAAATATTAAATGAGGTGTAACAATATTATTGTAAATATTATCAATGACATACTAAAATGAACTTTTGAATGCAGCTTTCCTAACTAAAAAGATACTGAGCAAAAATACATACATTACATGGAAAATTACAATGTATTAGAACTCCTTTGCTAGTCTGTTTTTTACCCCAGGAGGGTAATAATGTTTAACCTAGAAAGGATCTGTTAAAAAAAAAATTAAAAATAAGGTAGAAAATAAGGCTACCAAATTTTTCAGAATCAGATTACAAAATATCTTTGAGAAAGGAAAACAAACCTGAATGATTCTTCATTCTCATTTCAAAGCTGTTTTAGGGGGCACCTGGGTGGCTCAGTGGGTTAAGCCTCTGCCTTTGGCTCGGGTCATGATCTCAGGGTCCTGGGATCGAGCCCCGCATCGGGCTCTCTGCTCGGCAGGGAGCCTGCCTCTCCCTCTCTCTGCCTGCCTCTCTGCCTACTTGTGATTTCTGTCTGTCAGATAAATAAATAAAATCTTAAAAAAAAAAAAAGTTGTTTTAGGGATGAATCTCTTTGATTCTAAGGAAAACCACCAATTAAAAAAATTTTTTTATTTATTATTTTAGAGAGAGAGGAAGTGAGTACAGGGCAAAAGGAGAGGGAAGGAGAATCTTAAGCAGACTCCATGCTGAGCATGGAGCCTGACATGGGGCTCCATCTCACAAGCCTGAGATGGACCTGAGATCACGACCTGAGCCCAAACCAAGAATCAGGCACTTAGCCAACTGTACCACCCAGGCACCCCCAAAACCACAAATTTAAATTTAATATTGCAGGCAAAATTTCCAGAAGATAAGCAGTTTTTTCTGTCTACTAAGCTATTTTTTTCAAAGATCCATCATAATCAAATATAATTTTATTAAGCTCTTCATCCAAGAAAAATATTATCATAGGAATAGAAAATGTTGAAATCATTTAATCATACATTTGTACAAAAGAGTACTTACCAAGCAGTCTTTAAGGACCCCTGAATTGGGACAAAGTCTTGAAGGATTCAGGGCATGTAGCTATAGGCTGTCTCAAGTTGTTTATAAAGGTAGAGAAGAAAGAAGGTGATAGAGAAGTTACACCATTTCATCAGAAAACATGAGGTTATATACATTGCCTCTGGGCATTCTTCTTCCCAAAGCTCCACAGGAAAGACAGAAGGATAAAATTCACCTCAGTTCTTTCTCAGATCTGCACTCTACCATAACCCTTTCATATTCTTACTCTTCAGAACATCATTTCAAACTGAGTTTATCTGACTCAAAAAATGTTGCAGTAAACACGTGCCTGATAAGGATTTTATGTCTAAAATACATCATCTAGGAGTTCTAGAATACTATAACTGAATAACAAATAAAACCAAATTTTTTTAAATGAACAAAAATTTCAATAAACAACTCACCAAGGAAGAGATTCAAGTGGTAATTAGGTACACAGAAAGGTGTTCAACACTATTAATCATTAGGGAAATACCAATTAAAAATTACAGTAAAATCCTATAACACATTCCAGAGTTGATAAAATGTTTTAAACTGATAATACAAAGTGCTGATAAGGATGTGGAGCATCTGGAACTCTTATCCGTTTTGCTAGTGGCTCTGCAAAATGGTATAACCAATTTGAAGCATAAGTTTGAAAAAGAAACACCTACCGTATGACCAAGCTACACCTCTTCTAAGTATTTACCTAAGAGTAATGAAAATACATGTCCACAAAAAAAATCCTGTACGTGAAGGTCTGTAAATTTTTTATTCATAACTGCACCAAAGTAAAAACAACCCAAATGTCCAACAGCAGGGAGATCTGATAAACAAATAGTGATAACTCTGTACACCGAAGTGCTATTTTGTAGCAAAAAGAAATGAACTATTAATGTAACAATATGGATGGACCTCAGAAATATTATGCTAATGGAAAGAAGACAGATACAAAAGACTTCTACTGTGAGATTCCATTTATATGAATATTTAGAAAGAGCAAAATTAAAGGGACGTAAATCAAAATAGCGATTGCCAGGAATTTGGGGGTGGGGAGGAAGAGGATTGATTACAAAGGAATAAGCAGCAACCTCTTCACCCTCAGCTGCAGCAACTTCTTCCTAGAAACATCACCAAAGGCAAGGGAAGAAAGGGCACAAATGAACTACTGGGACTTCATCAAAAGCCTTTGCACAGCAAAGGAAACAGTCAACAAAACCAAAAGACAACCGACAGAATAGAGAAGATATTTACAAATGACATATGATAAAGGGCTAATATCCAAAATCTGTAAAGAACTTATCAAACTCAATACCCAAAGAACAAATAATGCAATCAAGAAATGGGCAGAAGACACGAACAGACATTTCTGCAGAGAAGACATCCAAATGGCCAACACACACATGAAAAATTTCTCAACATCATTTGCCATCAGGAAAATACAAGTCAAAACCACAGTGAGATACCACCTCATACCAGTCAGAATGACTAAAATTAACACATCAGGAAACATCAGATATTGGCGAAGATGCAGAGAAAGGGGAAACCTCCTACACTGTTGGTCGGATTGCAAACTGGTGGAGCCACTCTGGAAAACAATATGGAGGCTCCTCAAAAAGTTGAAAATAGAGCTACCCTATGATCCTGAATTGCACCACCCAGTATTTATCCTAAAGACAAAAATGTAGTGATTCGAAGGGGTGCATGCACCCCAATGCTTATAGCAGCAATGTCCACAATAGCCAAACTATGGAAAGAGCCTAGATGTCCATCAACAGATGAATGGATAAAGAAGATGTGGTATATATATACAATGGAATACTATGCAGCCATCCAAAAAGAAATCTTGCCATTTGCAATGATGTGGATAGAACTAGAGGATATTATGCTAAGCGAAATCAGTCAATCAGAGAAACACAGTTATCATATGAACTTACTGATATGAGGAATCTGAGAAACAGGACAGAGTATCATAGGGGAAGGGAGGGGAAAATGAAACAAGATAAAACCAGAGAGGGAGACAAACCATAAGAGACTCTTAATCTCAGGAAACAAACTGAGGGTTGCTGCAGTGAAGGCAGGGGAGGGTTGGGTGGCTGGGTGATGGACATTGGAGAGGGTATTTGCTATGGTACACACTGTGAATTGTGTAAGACAGATGAATCACAGACCTGTACTCCTAAAAAAAATAACACATTATATGTTAATAAAAAATAAAATATAAGCTCAGGAACAAAAAGGAGTACAAGGAAAAATTTAGAGTCATAGAAATAGTCCATCTGTATCTGGATGGAAATAGCATTTCCATATCTGTATACATTCATCAAGATTTATAAAGCTACATGCTTTAAAAGGGTAAATTCTACCCTCTGTGAATTACACCTCAATAAACTTGACTTTAAAAAAAAAATGATGCAGGGTATTTGAAATCACCCCTACACATAGGGTAGTTCATTCCAAGCTCACCTAGGCAGAACCAAGCCATAATCGGGGGAAAGATGTACATTATCATCATTTATTTTGGCTTCTCATAACTTTTTATTATCGGATGCAACAATCCCAAACCTGGTAGCACTGTTGCCATTGATATGAAATTAGCAATTTCCCTAAGGTTGCTGCATTAATCAGGATAGACCAGGTCATGCTACGAGAGCAAACCTCAACTCTCAGGGGTTTAACACAGCAGACATGTATTTCTTGCTCATGTAAATCCTGCTCTGATTTTCTGATGATTCTCTAGAGCAGATGTCCACAGCCGCCGCTCCGTGGTCCCCAATGATCTAGTCACCACCATACTGCAGCTGTATCATCTGGAGCCTCAAGACTCCAGGCTTTTTTCTGTGGCCCAGAAAAAGAATGCTCACAGCAGCCGTTGAATGCTTTGGCCTGGAAGTGAAAACACATAGCCCATCTTCTCATTCTGTTTTTCCAGGAACTAGTCACATGATCCTGCCTGATGGTAAGGATGGAGAAGTAAGATTTCCCCCTTTGTGGCAGGAAGAAGAGGATAATCAGATAAAGATAAGCACCAGAAGCCTCTAACATGGTTTCTTTACATTTATTTCATCATGTATTTTCTCTATGTCTTATTCAAATCAATTTTCATTCACTGGTATTCTTCTGAACTGTCGAAGTAGCAATATATCCCCCAGCAGGAGCAGTATGGTGGCATATTCTTGCCCTGAATTTCATCATTTTACTCTCAACATTGGTGCACTGGGGCAAATGAAGGCTGCCAAGGGCTTGATGTTTTCTCCTGAGATTTTCTGTGGAGTTTTGGTATTCAGGGGCTGATGGGAATTAGTTTTGCACGCTTCTCTTCATCTTCTTGCATCTGGGAATTTGGGAGAAATTAATGTCATCTTTTAATGACAGAGGGAATTAACACTG
Organism: Taxidea taxus jeffersonii; assembly: GCA_003697995.1. Taxonomy (NCBI): domain Eukaryota; kingdom Metazoa; phylum Chordata; class Mammalia; order Carnivora; family Mustelidae; genus Taxidea; species Taxidea taxus. The sequence goes on from ML104206.1 coordinate 241,425, forward strand.
GATGTTAGCTATGTTGATAGAATGTAGTCAAAGGTTCAGATGGCAGTCTGAACTTCTGAACTTGTAAGGGCCAAACACACTCAGTTCTTTAGAAATCCCTGAGGACACAAAATGAATGGAAAAAAAGAAAAAGAAAAAGAAAAAACAAACAAACAAACCTTTTCCAGCACTCATAGGGGTTTTCTGTCCCTATGGAATAGGATTGAGAATATTTGTATCATAGGGAAAGAGTCAAGTTTAGGTCGTTGGTGAAGCAGAAGTTTTATGGAAGTAGGAAAAAAGTTTGGGAAAGAAGGCCCAATAGTGAGGTAGGAATGTAAAACAAATAGACATTGATCTCAATCCAAAAATAGTACCTTTGGAAAGCAATAAAAGTCCAGGGGTCCTTGACTCTGTCCCAATTTACTATTTGCACTTGGAAAAAATGAGTTAACCATTTGGGCTTTTTTGAATCTGTTATAAGATAATGCAAAAGATAATGTGGTCATTGAATGTCATTGATGTAGACTGAACTCTCATGTTCTTAATAGTGATAATTCTAGTTGGGACAAAAACAACAACAAAATGTGGGGAGGGTGCATGTGTGTGATCTGAGCACATGTAATACAAATACAATTAGGCAAAAAGTAAGTAAACAGATTTTTTAAAGTAAACAAAAACTTTCAGAGTTGGTAGACAGATTTTCCGTCACAATGCAACATAGGTGGTTATAACATAATTTACAAAAGATGCTCATTCCATCCCCTCCTTTATTCTGCATATCAATAGCAAGCAGCATTGAAGGAACATGATTCTTTTTTTCATGGATCCCAGACCAGGCCAATACTGGAAGTAGTCACTACACAAATCAGTCAACTCATTATCAAAGTTAGCATTCACTTTTAAAGTTATTTTCTATCAAAGATCAATGAAGGGTTTCTGCATTTTGAGTGGTGGAGAGGAATCTTTCAAAGATTTTTTTTCTTTCCACTAGAACCTTGGAAAGGTTAGTCACTTCTTTTTTTTTTTTTTTCCTCTTCCTTTCTTTTGTCTTTCTTTGAACAAACATGAATCAAGCATTCAGCATATGCCATACATTGTGCCAGGTGCCAGGTTGCAGTGATGACCAGGACACAGTGGGGAAACTCTAAGTCATGTTTATCACTCATAACCATTCCCTTCTGGGAAGATTTTCTCCACTTTGCTAGAAGCTACATGGACCTAATTTCACCCCACATTCCGATAATCGCGACTTCATCTCTATTGCCACCAGCCCAGTCTAAACCCTGTTATGTCTTGCCTGGGGTGTTGCAGGAGCCACTTCAGTAATTCTCTATATGTGCTCTGACCCCATCCAATTCATTCTCCACACTAGAGCCAGACCAACTTCACAACGGATCATGTGATTCCCCTGCTTAAAACTCTCCTCTGGATTTTCCTTGCTCTGAAGACGGAAGCCAACACTTCAAAAATGGGTTCTAAGGCCTCCCATCCCTGCTCACCCAGCTTCATCTACTAAGGCTCCTCCCTTCACTCCATGATCCAACCACAAGGCTTTTCTTTAATTTCTCAAACTTTCCCATTTTTTTTCTGCCTTGCAGCTTTCAGCAGGTTGCTTTGTAGCCTGGATGCTTCTTGCCAGCTGTCCCTCTGATTTACTCTCAGTCACTTTCTCAGAGACATTTTTTCTGACCCCCTGTCTCACCCCCATACTGGTTTAATTAATTTCATGGCACTGCATACTTTTCTTTCCTTCATCACATTTGATGATCATATATTTTATTTGTTTGATTATTTGATTAATGTCTGCTTTATTAGAGTACAAGCTCAATGATTGTGTAATGAGTCCAAGAAAAATGCCTGCCTGCTTTGATCATGAGAGAGAGAGACAAATGTATCAAGCACACAGTAGGAGCTCAACAATAGTGGATTGATAAAGCCATGACTAAATAATCAACTCACAGGTTGCATTAATGAACAAATAAAGTTTGCAATCTAATGGAAAATAGAAATAAGAGAGACAACTAGTGTACAGTTTGATAAGTGCTGTGAATAGTCATACGTCACAAGTGCAGTGTGCTATGGGCAAGCATAAACTGGTGCCTAATTCCAATTTTGAGGGGTTACTATACTAGAGCTAAGGAGGAATTCTATCATCAAGAGCTACAATCCACATATTATAGAAATGGAGCAGTATCCTGTTTCTAGCCCTTGCAGAACTATGTATAGTAGTAAATAAGGATAGAAATACAAGCTGTGGAAATCCAGCTGAAAAAGGCTATATTTTAAAGTCTGAACTTCAAATAATTGCAAACAGACTAAGAATTCTTTCAATTAGCACATCTGTCTCTATTCAAGGAAGTGACCACGCAGAGACTGATTAACTTTAAAAAGAGCACACAGAGCAAGTCCACAGAGGGCAAAAATCCCAGTAATCACAAAATAAGAGAATCAGGGTCAAACTAGAGTATTTTTTCTTTCCTTTAGTTGTTCATAGCTCAAGAAGAATGATAGGAACCCCAAGGATCCACTTTTAATTATAGCTGAGCACTATCTGTAGGCATTTACAGGTATACATATTAAACACGTATTATAATAAATAAAATATGGTTCATTCTACATTATGAGTTCGTCATCCTCAAGTCATCTTCTCTGTTGTTGTTATAAAGTCTCAGTTAAAAAAATCAGTTACTAATAAACATATATTTGGACACAAACCCAAACCACCCATGCAGCTGAGCTTTTGGGAGCCTAGAGAGCGACTCACCTGTTGGATGGATCAAGATCTATTTCTGATGGAAGGTGGGACACATGGCATTCACAAGGAAATAGACACTCAAATGCTATGTAGCTTCCGGTGCTGGGGAAAGGAAGTCCCAGGAGAGTCTTTTTTTTTTTTTTTTTGATGGTGAAGCCCAGCAACACTAGGGCAGAATGTAAATGCTAAGTCACAGAACACATTTTTCCCTTACTGTGATCCACCAGATTTTGCTGTAGGGTAGCAAACAACGGCAGGTTCCAGTGGGAGAAGCCAAACAGCTGTCACTACCTTGAAAAAAATGGAAGTCAGGAGAGGCATTCAGCAATGTCATACTGCTGCGGGCTTGTTAGAAGCTGCCCCAGAGAACCCGTCTTCCTCTCCATCCACAGAAAAGGAAATGAAATATCTCTGGGGAGCATGGAACTTCCCTGATTTCACCATTATTTTCTCATTTCCAAAGATGCTTTGTGTCTCTTCTGAAAGTACTAAAAATTGTCTAGCTATATCTAGAAATAGTGTTTTGTTCTTGCACAAAGAATATTCCCCGCCCTTTGGAAGACTTCGCTCCATTAATTCTGAGTTTACGTTTGCAGGGCTATTTTACATTTCAGGACACAAAGCAGATCATGTATCAAATTTAGTATTGGTGAAATGATCTTAATACTTATAACAAATATGTGTCCTCGGTTAAAAGCATGCTAATTAAGGATAAATATAATGTGGGTTTTAGTATGTGGTATGCTATTGATATGCAATAGGTAAGTACAGAAGGTGAACAGAAGCAGATTTGTATTCAGAATAATGGGCTCTAATCCATCTAGCTAAGTGTCCTTAAATAAATCACTTCAGTGCTCTGGACCATAGGAGTCTTATATGTAAAACAGCAGTGGAAAGTTTTAACTACCTTAATAGGTTGATATGTTTAAAATATTGTGGGTCTGTGTTTGGGAAACTTGAAGGCACTAGACATGTTCAATATCAATATTATTATTATTGTCCTCATCATCACTAGAAGCTAGAGAAATCAGATTACCTTTAGATGCATCTTTAGACTTTGTACCTTCACTCGTTGTCTTGAGATTTGGAGGACTCAGTATTCTTCTAATTGAGCTTTGCAGTGCATCTGGTCTCAGGAATGATAGTTTACTGCAGTGTCATTTCTGTTTTATTTTACATGGAAGTGACATTCTGACACTTGATACATTTGTGAGTGACCTAGTCTGTTCACTCAGTACCCATAACTTCTGAAAGATGGCATTGCATCTGTATCAGGTGGTCTCAGTACCTTTCTGCATGAAATATTTTTCCAGTGCTGTTCATTTTCAGCAGGTACAGACAGGCCCTAGGCATCTTGCTGACCACCACCACTCATCGGAGGGCGAGCCCTGGTCTTTGCAGAGGTACACCATCGCCCTCTGCTGGACAGACTGGAGCACACAGCCTCCCCGGCCCTTCTCAAGCGTGGGTTTCGACCCCCTCTCTCCGAGGTCCTCAGATCTGAGTGGTCATGTACAGTCCTCCTTAGGGGTTTAGTGATGTCGGTAATTACAAAAGTTTGGGGGTGTCAGAAAGATGCTTCGAGTAACACCATGAACAAGCACCCGACTTTTGAACCTGGGAGTACATTTCAACAACACTCATTTCATACTGCCTCATGTTCGCAAGGTACAACACCCCTGCTGTCCTTGATTCAGCACATGAGGTATGTGTCCTCAGGTCAGAGAACTGTTTAATCTCCTGTGAATTGAAAGAAATGGTCCCTGATAATTTAGCATCAACTGCCGGCAAGAGGCAGCTTCTCCTTCTGAGTTACATAAACCCTGGTAAGCTATAGTCTCAGCTATTCTGTAATCAAATATTTATTGAAAATCTATTAGACCACCAGAAATCTTTTAGGTGATAGGAATACATCAATCAATAAAATATTTTTGTGAAGTGACATGCCAATAATCCCGTGTCTATTTCTGATCTGCTGAGATTCTACTATAAGGATGTTCAACTTCGCATGGTATGCAAAGAGCTTAGGTTATGTAGAATGAAAGAGCTTAAAACAAAAGTGGAAATTAAAACCAGAAAAAAAATATAAATGAAGTCTAGGAGAAAGACAAATTATATCTATCAAGTGATTAAAAAAAAACCTCATAAAACCTTAAAACTGAAAAGATCTAAAATTCATCCAGCTCTTTCTATCCAAACAAAAGAGTTTCTACTGGATTTTGATATCATTTATCTCCTGACATGTTATTCCAAAGAAAACTTAGTCTGTATTTCTTGCTGATAAAAGTTATGCATATTTTATTTAAATATGATCCTCTTAATACTCATCATCTTGTTTTAGGATTAACCAAAATCTTTACATGTTCTTGTACTGTATAGTCTGAAAATAAAGTTCAATATTATTTGCTGCTTGCCATCTGCTAAAATTGGGAAGGCTTCAAATGCCCTAACTGCAAATTCTCCTCCTCACTCTGCTCCTGCGAACAAGGTCCCCTAGACAAACAACCTTCTTGATTGAGGAGACCAGCCACAGTCCCTGCTTATCCCTGAGTAGTTTAAGTTTCAGTTCCCTGATAGACTGTGAATTGTTCAAACAAGCCAGTTATATTCTTTTGTGGGAACCAGAGGACCGCCCCCTACAGCTCCTGGTCATTCACTCCGCTCCCAGGTGCAACCCCCATGGCCGTAGCATCTGTTGTCCTCCTCCCCCAGATCAGGAGCATGTGTGAGTAATAAACTGCTGACTGACTACCTCACCCATCCAGTGTTGAGTGTTGTGTATCTGGACATCACCGTAACCCCGTAACCCCGCGGTGGGAATCCCTCCTTCACCAATGAAGTGAAGGGGAGGCAATTAAGACAATGCTCACCTAGGAATTCTTATACAGAGCTGCAGAATTCTTCTGGATCTTCTCTTTTCCAGTGATTGCCACCTTCATCCTACAAAAATCACTTCCTGTGTGACATGAGCAAGTCCTTCAAGTATAAAGAGACATCAGAATGGATGTGGGTTTTTTTTTGAGTGGGTGTAGATGAGGACCTTATAAGCCCAGCTGAGGCATAAATGAACTCAGAGCTTTAGGAAACCAGTTGCTTCCTGAGAACTAGATGGACAGATGACTAGACTGAGAGTACTCAGAAATTACTGAAGCCAGGGGCACCTGGGTGGCTTAGTTGGTTAAGCACTGATTCTTGGTTTCGGCTCAGGTGATGGTCTCCGGGTCATGAGATCGAGCCCTCATCAGGTTCCATGCTCAGTGCAGAGTCTGTTTGAGATTCTCTCCCTCTCCCTACCCCCACTCACACATGCATGTGTGCTCTCTCTTTCTCTCTCTCAAATAAATAAATAAATAAATATCTTTAAAAAAAAAAAAAGAAAGAAAGAAATTACTGAAGCCAAAGTAGAGTTGGATGGAAAATATGCATTTGTTTAGCAGTGATTCTATGAAAAGGAATACCTAATCCTAAATTTCTTATGATATTAGAAGATGTTATGTAAGTTCACAGATTCGCAGATAATGTCCTTCTCTATTTTCAAGAATGGCTTAACTTTTCTTTCTAACCTAAACTTTTTCTCTGTACCCTGACTTGCAACCCCTTCCTCCAGAAATTAATAAGCAAATGCATATAGACAGACATGAAGTATGATTTCATGGAATGTCAGCAATGGAAAGGATTTAAGAAATTCCCTAGTCCAGCCGTCCACTTTTCACTGAGTTAGTGGATGTGAAACACAAGGTTCAGTGAAATGTCTGTGGTGAGTGTCAGATGTCAGCGTTAGGCTTTCTACCCTCAGCCAGTTCTTGTTCGGCCCCCACATCCCACCAAATTAATTGAAAATTGACTCAATAACTTGGCCAGATTCCTAATGTGGTAGCTTAGCATATTCATCGAATGACAGGGCACTGCATTAAGAAAGCGCGGCTTCCTTGTTAGCCGGGGTTAAACGACATTTTCCCAAGATTCTGAAGAACCAATACAAATTAGAACTATTAAGAAGACTCCAGAATTCATGACATTCACAAATTAACTACTCGACAATGGTATTGGGTAGCTTTCAAAAATCTAATAAAATTTGAAATGCTCCCCCCCACACCCAGTTAACTCTCAAGGAAATAATTATGCAACATGTCAGATTCCACGGGATCAGCCCAGACCTGGGTTTTACCTGTGTGCTACCAGCCTGTACACAATAGTGCCACCACAAAGTTGAACAAGTAGGAGCATGAGCTGAAGCCAAAATCCAACTGAAAATGGACCCCGGGAAACAGAGCCTTCAGAAGTAAGAACCAGTTCTATGAGAATGACCCGAAGTTGAGAAGGGAATTCTTTGCAAGGCCAACCCCACAAAGAAACTGAGTTAAAGAAGGGTGTACCAAATAGCTAAGAGAATTTCAAACATGTGCGTGCATGAGCACATGAATACACACACACACACACACACACACACACACTCTCTCTCTTCTAAAAATAGGCAACCCAAAAATTCATCGCTCAGTTATAGGGACAGGAGAGGAAGGAGATACCGGTTTTATGTATCCTTTTGTCATCTCAAGGAAATGTTGAGAAACGAAGTGGAGAAGTCCAGGCATTTTCTATGATGTAGATATATTCCTTTCTCAAAATCCATTTCATATCATGAAACTTGAGAAACCCAGAGTCAGAGGACCCAGCTAAGCCAAGGAAGTGTATGAGAATTGCTAAAATGTCTCAAATAAATTAGTTCATAATTCTTCTGATAGATGTCAAGTCTGACAGATGTTAAGGTTAAGGGTAGCAATGTGAAGAGGGCTTTGATGGGATTCTGGTGGAGAAAATGAGAGGAGATTTTACATACCTTCAGCCCAGAAGAAGTCTCACCTTGAAAAACTAAGGACAGTGAAGAAAATGATTGAGCAGATAGGCCTCCACAAGTGGGAGACTTTCCCAGCCAAATTTCAGTGACAGCCAAAAAGACTAGGCCATTTCCAAAAACCCAACTCACGAATTAATGGTGATTTATTACTCAGGGACCTGACATTAATTAAAGCAGATTTAGCAGTATCCTTATCACTTCAAGTTGATGTTATTGCAGTTGGCTGGTATGAGAATACAAATTACTCAGGCAAAGACCGCCAGTCAATCATGTCCTCTTAAAATGCCTCTCTACCACAGTAGAGAGGTTTCTGGAACTCTAGAACCCCCAAATTAGATTATGTTGGAAGGACCCTCCCCTTACTATCCTCTTCCTCTTGGCCATCTAAACTTCTCTCCAAATGCATGACTTAGCTTTTTAAAAAATATTCCATGAGAAAAATTCATGAGGAGAAGAAAAATAGTCAGAAAAAGGATTTCAGGGTACAGTATATATGAATTAAATGGCTTAACTAACAAGAACACCACAGACTTGATTTAATGTTTACTGAATCCTAATGGCAGGTACACATTTTTAATGGGTCATAATTTAATTAATGCATTAGAGGAAGATGATAATCTGATAAGTATGATACATTTATTTTATTTGCTTTTGTGACAAACAATCCTAATTCACAGCTCTTGGATACCCAAGAGTCCAGAGGACAAAGCTAACAATAGGGGAAAATACTGAGTTCCTTTCATACATTTTCTAATCATCACCACCACTGACCCCCAACTTCTGCCTACCTTCACAATGGGATGCCTATACCTTAAGAGCTTAATGCATCTGTCGGGTTTTACAGTGATACTTTACAGAGATACTGTGGTGCTCCATAGGAAACCGAACCCTCAGTTGTAGCATGTCCTCTTTTTTTTCACGTTTTCTGAATTAACCATCCAGATACCATCAGATTTAACTAGTAATTACATCAGATGCCATCTGATTCATTCTTAGCTTAGAAAACCCCACTGCCAATAGCTGTCACATATTTCTGTACAGGTCCTAGACCAGCGTCAATGAAAGTTCACCTGCATTGGGCTCTTGCTGTGTAGTCCTACTATGGATCCACTCACTATATTGGTTCTCACGATAACCCTGTAAGGGAGCCACTATTATCCCAGAGCTCACAAATACCTAAATCAAGGCACAAAAGCTGAAGTAAGCTACAAAGTGAAAATTACACTGTAACAAATGAAGGTGACATTTAAGCCCGAATGTATTAATTATCTATTGCTGCATAAGTTATTATCCTAAGACAACATGGCTTACAACATTTATTTCACAGTTTCTACGAGTCAGGCTTCTTGTGGCTCAGCTGGGTCCGCTGGCTCTGGGTCTCTCATAAGGAGGTACTGACAATCACCTCAGCACTTGGCTGAAAATGGATCTAGGGCCACACTCATATGGTGGTTTGCAAGATTCTGTTCCTCACCGGCTATTGGCCTGAAGGCCTCAGATCTGGGCAGGTTGTTGCCTGGAGGCTGTCTTTATGGGCTTCTCTACAGGGGGGCACCAAACATGGTGACTGGCTTGCTGAATGAGCAAACAAGAAAACCCCAGAAAGAGTTTGAGCAGAATGGAAGTTACTGTCTTTTACAACCAGATCTTGGAAGTGACATCTCTCAGAAGCCAGTCATTAGGTCTAGTGTACACGCAGGAAAAGGAAATGGAACAAGGTGTGAATACAAGGAAACGGAGATCCTTGGAAACAATCTAGGAACTACCTAGTATGCCAGCTCTGCCTTTTAAAAATGATTTTTGAAGCTCTATCTTAAGCCTTTTGATGACATAATTTGTAAGTATACATCTCTTCTACCTTAATCCTTCTAACAGATTGTAAAACCACCATTACCAATCATGCATACCCAGCCTTCTGAATATTTGACGTATTTTTGAATAGTTTTTAAAGAACAACTCTGAATTAGGACTTAGTGTGACTTAATAAACAATACAAAGAGCAAATTTTAATTTGCCACTTTACCTTGTGACACTGACTTTAAAAACATCTATCCTTATAGATCATCAATAAAATGTGACAAGGACTAAATATTCTTTATTTGATATTAGACAGAAACCATGTTAAAGGCAGAATTTTAGATGCAGGGAATTTTAAGGAACTTGACATAAGAAAGACAAAAAAAAAATAGAGTGGGCATTGCTTCTTATCTTCAGCCTTTGTTTTTGAAAGACTGATGAACACAGGTGAGGTTTACTCTGTCTTACAAGACAATGGAGAGATTTCCTTTATATTTAAATATGTTCATATAACCAGTTATATATCTTGAAATATAAAGTCAACCTTCTCTAGGTTGTAGGGTGGTACTCAACACCTCTGTGAAAAGTTGCACACAACTAATCCAACCTAGCCTCAATTTCAAAACGTCGTTAGAGGGTGTAACAGTGATAGCAGTCACTAAACCAGAATTACTACTAAAAAGTTTTTAAAGTATGGTCATGTTCATTTAACCACCAGCCAATTTTATTGAAATCAGAACTATGCGACAAGAATATTCCATCACCCACTCATGATCTAAATTCTGGTTTATCAAACCAACACTTTTTCAAAAAAAAGTCATGAGACCTTTCTCCCTTATAATAAATTAGTGGCTGTTACTTGTTAGTTGTATTTTTGCAATTAGCTATCAAGTCCAGCCTTCTCTCTTTTTATTCATGGCAGCTGAAAGTTTCGGGAGTCTTCATGACCATCCTCATTTCTAATACACGGCAGGTTTGAGGGTCTCCAAGACCACCCTCAGTTTTGATCATTTGCTAGAAGGACTCCCAGAATTTAGAAAAGCCATGATATATGATTCTCGATTATTGCAGCAAAAGGATACAGGTTAATATGAGCAGAGGAAAAGTCACATAAAGCAGGGCTAGGAGATGCCAGGTGCAGAGATCCAGTTGTCCCTGACAGGTGGAGTGGTGTAGATGGTGCCTCTTTCTTCTAGCAGTAATGTGGGGCCATGTACTTGGAGTATTGCCAACTAGGGAAATTCTCCCAAGCTTTAGTATCCTGAGTTTTATTGCAGCTCAGTGACATAGACATGATTGACCTTCCACATGGCTAACCTTAGTCATCAGCCCCATCACAGGTAATGTGATACCATATTGCCTAAGCCCTTCACCATAAATCACATTCTTAATATTGACTGCCTGGCATGGCTCAAACCGTCAGGTAAGCAAGGACACTCAGATGAGGCAGACATTCCAAGGGCTTAAAGATTACTTCCCAGAAGTGAGGGTAAAGGTCAAGCCTCTCTTTGGGCAAGGTCAATTCTTACCAAATACAGATCGTTTTTGTTCCAGGAATATACTTCTTGGAATTCTCCAAATATTCCTCCGTGTCTACTATCACCATGTGATGTATTTGTTCTTATAGGCATCTGTGTAAGGAAATCCAGGACCCGATCTGTTTTCCACTCCAACAGACCATGAAGGCTTGGCTCCGTTTTATGCTTGTCTTTCTTTTCCATAGTGTGGCACTGGGCATACTTTTGAATGAAAACCCCCAGCCCTTCTTCACATCAGCCATTTTTAATTCACTCTCTGGCTGCATGCACTATAAAGTTCCCGCTTGGAAGCTGGCTGTGCCACTCTCTCCTGGGCATGTTTTTAGCCACTACATTATTGCTGTGACTTGAGCTGTTCCAAAGTAGGACTTGAGCTAAGAACTTACATGCAGGTGTTCATTTGGTAGATGATTCCAGGAAAACAGGAGTGAGGTTGCAGGAAATGTGGGACAGAGAAGGGAGAAAATCTAATATGAGTGTGTGATTCTGAGACGGCTACTGTGCAAAATGGCGCATTATTCTGCTGGGACCTCCTGGGAAGTCCACAGAATGCCTCTCAGGATTGTCTACCTGAAATGGGCAGGGAATATTGACCCATTGGCCCATATCCCCCATTGGTCAAGCATTAGCCTCTGCTGAAACTCACTCTAACCAGTCTTTGGTGTTGGAGGAGACCTGAGACAGAAGTCAAGTCATTGTTATTAGACAACTGGAGTGCACACTGGGACACTAGTCGACTTCAGAAGTGCTGGAGACAGAAAGTAAGCTTCAGTCATGTCTGCTGCAACTTTATGATCTATACTAGTGGTTCACAAATGTTGAAGATTTTCTGAATCACCTGGAAAGCGAATAAAGAGCAAAGAGGCCTAGATTCATAGATGAGAGGTGAAGTGTGGGCCTTTTTCTTACTAAGTTCCTGGGTGATTCTGATATTTACACCAATATTTGAATCCCAATTATGGTACTCTATATGAACCTCAGAGGGGAAAGGCAGACTTACTAGGAATTTGAAGTTAATTTTGCTACTATGAACCCAAACTCATGACAGGTATGGAGTGGGCTCAGCTCCCCCACGTTCCGCCCATCCACAGTTGTGTTGTTCGGTCCATGTAATTGGTGCTCCTGCCTCTTCAGCAAAACCTTGACACTCTGTCTGGCTCTTGACAGCTCTGTCCCTCAAAGGAAAGGCAAATTAAGATTTAATGAACATTTACTATGAACTTTGATATTTCAGAGACATGACTTCCTTAAATTCTGATACCAGCCTTGCAAAGTACATGGTATTATTTCCATATTTCAGTTGAAAGAAAAAATTAAACCTCAAAGAGATGTGAAGTTGTATATTTACTCTGGACTGAATGAGAAAGCACGTCTACTCAACGGTAAAGACCTCTCCCATCCATCATACTCCTTTCATGGTGGAGACTGGTAACAACAATCTGTATGGGCTGCATCCAGAACACATTCCTGCTCTCTTGAACTTCGAAGAGGAAGACACTAATGCGGTTAGGCAGACATTGAGGTTGTAGAGGTCAGAGTAATCATCCTATGTGGGAAGTGGTACCTAATCACACTTGGCCTTGATGAGTTTATTTAATGGGAAGGCCTTTGCTGAGCACCTTCTAAGCACCAGGCAGGGCAGTGGGTGCTTTGTATCCAACTGATTCCTTTGTGCCCATTGTAACAGGGCATTGCTATCTCTTTCTTGATCTCATGGGTCATGTATCTTCCTGCCACAGAGTCCCCGTAGCTTTACTAATCAGGAAATAGATCCTCACAGAAACATCAAAGGTGATTCAGTGCAGCAAATGGCATTCAGATTTCTTGCTGCTTTTCTCAGCCCTCTTTGCATTTCTTTTAGAGCCTACAATTAAGACAGCACTTATTTTCAAAGTTTGAAAATTAGGACTGAACTTTATTTACTACTCATACCCTTGAAAGAATTTTTAATTTCAAACTGAAGTGCATTTTAAAGTGTTTAAGGAGAAAATTAAAATAAATCTTACCATACCATGGCAGTTTGGGACCTATCTTCTAATGTTTATTTTCATTCTCTGTAGCTTAATGGGTCCTTTCTCATTTCCCATTAGCTCTTACTAGCAAAGGACAGTCTTAGGAGCATAGGATAGCCTGCCTGCTTTGAGTGCTTCCTGTCTCAAAATCAACAACTTCATTCACTCCGGCACTCACGTGTCCATGGGAAATTGTTACTCTTTTTCAGAGCTCCTCCAGACATTCTTCAAAGCAAATGTATTTGGTTCATTACTCCGTATTCCTTGAACAGACAGCAACATAGTTTTTGACAGCTTATTTTCAACAGCTACGCATGAAGTCATTGTAAAACAGTCTCAAGGCATTTAGTCGGGTGTTAATGATCTGTTTTGACTCTTTCTTGTCTACAGTCTGATGTTTCCCTTTCAACTTCTGCTGCCAAAGATAAGATGACATTTGATAGTTGGGTTCATCCCATGAAAAGTTTAATTTAATTACAGAAAGGGCTGATTTGCTAAATTCAAAGGTCAAGGATTGTAAAAATTCATTTGGGGGGACAGAGAGCTGAGAGGCCTGCCGGGTGCAAAGTTCATCATAGTCAGAGGGGAGACCAAGGCAGCAAGGAGATGAGGCAAAGTGAAAGCCACCCAAAGGTTATTTTCATTCAAGGAGACACAGTCAAATATATACAAAGGTTTGCATGCACATAATACTTAATCCTTTATCGTCCCTACTATTTTTTAGCTTTTGAAGAGTTTTGCATTAGGCTGATGGGCAAAAAACTAAAATTTAAAAATAAATAAATAGGGGCGCCTGGGTGGCTCTGCCTTCCGCTCAGGTCATGATCCCCGGGTCCTGGGATGGAGCCCCTCATGGGGCTCTCTGCTCATCAGGGAGCCTGCTTCCCCACCCCCCCTCTCTGCCTGCCTCTCTGCCTACTTGTGATCTCTGTCAAATAAATAAATAAAATCCTTAATAAAATAATTAAATAAATAAAGGCAGATTTACAGAGGGAAGCCAGAACCCTCTTTGTTTTAAAATAGTACAAGGCTGAAGAATTGTTGAAATGAAAGGCCAGAGCCGCGCGATTTCTCCCGCTGCGCACCCCTCTCCCTCCACCACCACGCACTGAATCCCTGCGTTTTTATTGCGATTGTCTTAAGGCTTAAAATACAGCAGTGAATTCCAGAGGGCTCTGTTTGCTCTCAGCGCGCTGGAGTAGATGAGGGACAAGAGCCAACGCTCCCAAACTTCGTTTAGGGACGTGATGCGCCAGAGTCATGAGGCCCGTGTCCACCGCCCCGGGGCGACCTGACAGCTGAGGTTAAAACAATCTGGAACAGCCCAGCAACTACCTCATCCCAAAGAGGGAAGAAGAGCAGAGATGCAGCTGGTGAGAAAGGAGATCGGAGCTGTGGGAGCCTTACCCACGGAGGGAGGGCAGGAAGGGGAGAGTCGGGTGGACTCTTGCAATTTGGCTTCGTTCCCTAGATCAGATGTTGATCAAAGGATAAAAGAGGATCAAAATGACTCCAAGACTCCTGGCTGGAGCTGCGGAAAGAGGGGCCGCTTCATGAGACAATACGGTGTGAGGCATGCGAGCAGCAGCTGGCATTTCGGTTGCATTAAAAATCCTCCAGCTCACGGTGGCTGTTCAACTTGGTCCTGGGTCAGTACTCAACCGCACGGATTTTCCCTGCGCGTGGGAGGCAGCTCGCGGACAGCAGCCCCGGGAAGCTGGATCTCCTCCCCGCGCCCCTCCCCGACCCCCTGCAACCCCCACTTAAAAAAAATCTAATTACAAAATGACTGGATGAAGGGAACGTGTAGATGTAATAAGCCTGGACCTCTATAATCCATTCGATGCGGTACCTTGCAAAATCTGACTCGGAAAAGGAATACTAATTGACTTGGACAGGAGCGTTGTAGCATGGATTGAAAACTGGCCTGAAGACTGTAAACAAAGGATAATGGCAAATGGCATTGCAATCAAGGAGCAGGAGTTGAGTTTTCCCTAAGAAGGGGGTGTCCAGAGGCCCTCCCCGAGTCAAGGTGGGGGGGTGGGTATTTTTGGTCGACACAGATATTAATCTGCAAAGAAAGGAAGAGCGTCTGAACGAAATCAAAAGGAAAGAGGGTAAACATTAATAAAAGGAGAATCGCATTGCGTCCAAGGAATGCTGGAACCATAAAAGGGACAGATCAACGAAAAAAATCACTATAGATATGAGAAAATGACAGGGAGACATTCTTTCCAAACTCAAAGATTTGGAGCATACATGTAGATCAATTCAAATGATCTAGTTTACCTGATATTTTATCACCTCTCAAGGTTCCTGTGGATGCTCTAGTACTTATTTGAGCAAAATAGTGTTAGGTTTCAGGGCAATAAATATTCTTTAACTTAGAAAGCTTTATAAGAACACTTATCTCCAGGGGTGCCTGGGTGGCTCAGTGGGTTAAGCCTCTGCCTTTGGGTCAGGTCACGATCCCAGAATCCTGGGATCGAGCCCCGCATCGGGATCTCTGCTTGGCGGGGAGCCTGCTTCCCTTCCTCTCTCTCTCTGCCTGCCTCTCTGCCTACTTGTGACCTCTCTCCGTCAAATAAATAAATAAAATCTTTATTAAAAAAAAAACACTTATCTCCAACCCTACTGCTCTCAGAACCTGGATCTTTGGATGTAGGTTCATTTGCAAGCTGAGCGGTCCGCTGAAAAGTCAGAAGGAGTAAAAACTTGAGAGCATTTGTAGTCAGGCAACCAAAATGAAACAGAGAGAGAAAAAAAAATGATAATGCAAATACAACTTGTATGATTTGCACCGAGAGTTCAGTTCGTAACAGTTGGTTTACCGTTGAATGTGAAGACGGCAATTTCCTGCCAATAAGAAAAAAAAAAAATCAATTGATCACCCATTGAGTAAACTTCTATTATGCTTTCAGTCCTTTACTAAAAGGTTTTTGTTTTTTTATAAGAAAAGAGTTATTCCAAGGTAAAATTAGAAGAACAAGGAAAGCGCCTTTCCTTATCTGAGGAAGTTTTGCTCCGAAGTAGAGCCTTAGACTTTCAGTGTTGAAACGAATCTAAATGTTCATGGGTTCTGACTCCCTTCATTTGGGGCAAGAACTGGGCCTCACAGGGACCTCGGACTCCCCTGGTTGAGGACCTGTGGGTGAGTCTACCCAAACACCTCCATATAACTCCTCATATAATCCAGGAGACCCAGTGGAATCTTTCACTTCCCAGATGCATTCATCGTGCCTGAGATCTTTCTTCACCACTGTCCTTTCAGCCAAGCTGAGCCAACCTCAACAAGGGTACAGTGTACTCTCCCAGGTGCTGGTTTTGGAACCCTGACCAAACGTGCTAACTGGGCCAGGCCACAGACCGTAACACCTGTCAGTGCCTTTCTTTGTGCCCGGGTGGAGACCACCTAAGCCAGAATTTTTCAAGACCTTGGGACCACCTCATCCCACAGTGCTTTGCAATTTTGCCATCCTTGGCCTCCACCCAGAATGCACTGGGTCTGGAACATCCCAGATGTTCCAGCAGTGGTCGGAACATCCTAATCCTCACCCTTCTCTCCATTTCTTCCCCTATGGGTCATTTGCCATTCTCACTTCATTTTCCTGTTAACTTCCTGGCCTTCGCTCACATAGTTCCCTATGCCTGTCCTGCCTTTCCTTACATATTCTACCTGGTGACCATCCCCTCTCCTTTCCAGACTAATCTCAATCATCATCCCCTTCTCTGTAAAGGAGTATCACCACCTGCCTCCTCTTAGCTGCTTTGACCCATAGAATAACAACTCTTTTCATTTTCCTTCCCTTATAAGGGCTTAACAGAAGCAAAAATGGGGGAAATTGTCAGTTCAATGGGGCAAGGCAGCTACCGTTAACTCTTGAGGTGGTTAAAGAATTTCTTTGCTTGCATGTCTGCCTGCACTGGATATAACCTTTCTGAGGGCCTTGACCTTGTTTTATACCTCTTAGTGTACTCTTAGTGTCCTCTCCTAGCACATAGTAGGGTCTTACTAAAGATCTAACTAAATGAGTTATCTCTACTGGGCCATTAGCTTCCTGGAGGCAGAAACAATGCCTTCTTTTTCCACCTCCTCACAGTTCCTAGCATATATGGCTAGATAATCATATTAAATTCTTTCCACAATGCCATCTGGAAGCCTTCTTCTACTATAAATAAGTTCCCCTTTCACTCAAGCTCTTTACCTGGTTCTCCTTTAAGATGAGACTTCTCTCTTTATCCTCTCAAGGACAAGAGTCTACTCATGCACACAGCCCCTTTTTCCTAGGACCTGAGGTCAGCCTACCCCTAGATTCCCATTTCAACTCACTAACTACCCTCAGAAGCAAAATTATTGAAAGAGTAGTCAGTACCCTTAAGGCCATCAGCCTCCAGTCCCCATCTTCACTGAAATGGCTCTTAATAAAGTCCTATTTTGTCATGGACAACTCTTAAGCTTGTTTCTGGCTACTTCCATTCTGAGTTCATATGCTTTTCAACTTCTCTGTAATATATGACACTTGCTACAGCTGCTTCTTTTCCTCCTACTTCTCTGTTCTAACTTTTTCAGTGTTTTAAAAGCCCTTTGTTTTCTGTCTTACTCTTTATCTAGCATTTTGCCCTCGGGCCTCTCAGTCTTATTCTCTGGTTAAACCATCACCTTTGCAATGATGACTCTCAAGCGCATTTTTCTTCTAAAGGCAACGTCTCATTTATCCATCTGGCTCTGGAGAGCTCCTCTTGGGTAACCTAAAACACTTAAAAATCAACCTTCAGAAAGCCGGATTTATTGTGTATCCTCCAATTTTTCTCTTCCTGTGGCGCCCTCGTACTTAGTTAAAGGTACCTCCCAATTATCCTGTCTTCCCAGCTAGAAACATAGAGAGTATTTTTAGACAACCTCCACTCTCTCCCTTTCAGCAACCGATTGCTTCCATTCTATTTCCGGTATTATTTCCACATCCTTCCTTTCCTCTCTATCCCTGTGAGCACTGTGTGAAAAGAAACACATAGTGTCTCTAAACACGGTTCTCCTATTTAACAAAGATAAACATGATTTGTGTACAAGTATTTGCATCCTCCTCCCCTTTGCAGGAAATACTTAGGAATCATTTTCTATACCCATAGTGATAATGGGTCAAAAGAACTGAAAATTGAAAATAACCAGAAATAGAACGAAGGGAAAGACAGGTAGTTGGGAGAAAGAACACATTCAGGAAAGCAGGGAGAGGAGTGGGGGAAAAAATCCTGGAGACTACACCTGAATCAAGAATGGATGAAATTTTAGGTAGAGTTCTAGGGTTTGAAGGAGATAGAAAAATGGATGGCAGGGGGTGTAGATTTTTATAACACTATTCCTGAAATTCTAATAAGGTCTTATATTGCTTTTAAAAAGTTCTTGGTTCTAGGGGCATCTGGGTGGCTCAGTGGGTTAAGCCTGTGCCTTTGGCTCGAGTCATGATCCCAGGGTCCTGGGATCGAGTCCCGCATCGGGCTCTCTGCTCAGCAGGGAGCCTGCTCCCCTCCCCCACCTTCCTCTCTGCCTACTTGTGATTTCTGTCTGTCAAATAAATAAATAAAATCTTTAAAAAATAAAAAAATTAAAAAACAAAAATTCTTGGTTCTAAAATGTGTGTTTATTTGATTGAGACATCACGAAGAGACTGGACCACATGAATATCAAGGTTGAAATGATCTACACGTAGATGGCTGTAGTAGCTTTATATAATGCCCTGGATTATCCCTTCAAACCTCCATCTGGATGCCAGAGTGACATTTGAAAGATGAAAACTTGATTATGATACTGCCTTGTTTAAAAAATTTCAGTGATTTAGAGCACCTGGGTGGCTTACTTGGCCAAGCTTCTGACTCTTGTTTTCGACTCAGGTCATGATGTCAGAGTTGTGAGATCAAGCTGTTGGGATCTGTGCTGGGCTTGGAGTCTTCTTAAGATTCTCCCCACCCCACCCCCTCCAAAAAGGGAAAAACTCAGTGATTTATCTGAACAGTCACAAAAGTTCAAGCTACTAATTTAGGCATGATTGTCCCTTTATACTGTGACTTTGCCCCAAGCATTCAACCAAAGCTTCAGACATTCCCAGTGCTTAAACCTTCCTGAATAGCTAGCAGTCCCCCAAAGGTATCACCTTGCATATGATTTGTTTCTTCTACTTCAAATGATCTCCTTTCCTTCTTCACATCACTAATGCATGTATGTCTCTGAATTCTATATAAATGACTGCCCCTAAAATGCTTTTCCTGGCATCTGAATCTGAGTCAGATGGTTGCTCCCATCATCTCTGTAATCATGACCCATGCAAGCCTATCATTCCTTCCTTCTCCTTGAGACAGCCAACATTACCGGATTGATGTTTGCCTGCAGGATCTCTTTTCAGAACATTTATAAACACCACATGCAATGTGTACCTGAAATACATATGTATATTTTATAAAATTACATTATGTGTGTTATAAAATTAATCAAGAATATAAATAGGACAATTGGGATCCTTTGAGCAAAAAGATGAAAACCTGCTATAACAAATAGTGAAATACACTATCTCAAAATGTAAACTGAGTCTTATGGTCATATATGAAGTTTCCTATAAGCCAGCAAAATCTGTGTAGAACCCGTGAATGATAACAAGGAGTTGGACATACTCTAAAGTCAGTATATAAAATCAGGGGATAAGAATGAGGTATTCAGGGTGCCTGGGTGGCTCAGTCAGTTAAGCATCTGCCTTTGGATCAGGTCATGATCCCAGGGTCCTGGGATAAGTCCATCAGGCTCCCTGCTCAGTGGGGAGTCTGCTTCTCCCTCTGCCCGTCTACCTGCTTATACACACACACTCTCTCTCTCTCTTGCAAAAATTAATAAATAAAATCTTTAATTTTTTTAAATAAATGAGGTATTCAATAAAGGGATAAGAAAAACCAGCTAAATACTTGAAAAAGAAGACTAGGTTCCTACCTCAAAGCAAACAAAATAAATCTCATATCAATTAGATCCTAGAAAGCAAAAACAAGTCCATAAATGTACTTGAAACAAATAGAAAATTATTTTTATTATTATAGAGTAAAAAAAAAAATCCATCTTAGTATAACCTGAAGATTACTTTTCTTAAAGGAAAAGTCTAAGTAGTTTGTTTGTAAAACTATTTTTCCATGGTAGTTGTTTCTTTTAAATGTAGTGAAATGTGGTTTTTCTACTTTGCTTCTGACCTTTTCTAAGTAAAAATGACACTAGAGCTATTGTTTCAGTCATACAATTCAAGGAAATCTTTATAGGTCATCAATATCATCCCTAGATTCTTAGGCTCCAATATCTCCTTAAGTACCCCCAAGATACTGAAATCTATCTTGTTTATAGAATTTTTCCACCTTGAAATTTTGTGATTCTTGGCAAATTTTTTTCTTACTGTTTATCCCAAATCTTATATTTACCAAGGTTTTTTTTTTTCACACATCTATCTCTCTGTGAATATGCAAAACCAATTGCCCTTTTCCAGATGGAGAAAAGTAATGGGATTTCAAAATTTAGCAGGCTTAATTTTCCACTCCCCTCCCCCCTACATACTAAGTCATTCTGGCTCCTGTAATGTCTTCCAATGTCCTGTTAAATATATCAAAATGCTACCTAAGTCCTTTATTACTCACTATCTCTTGTTTGATCGTGTCACAGAACAGGAAGGGTAGCCTGAGATGGGAATCTAAGAATGAGAATTTGGAAATTATTCCTGAAGTTTAAGGACTGAGAATAAAGTCCAATGGCCAGAATCTTGGCAGCCAGAAAGGGAGGGCAAAGTAACTAAGAGCATCATAGAATGCATCTAGGCCAAAGCAGTGAACTAGACTACCCAACCACAATATGAAGAAAGATCAATTTAGGAAAGAGAGTAAAGTCAGAGGTCATGATAGAGGTAGACATTTCTGTTAATGGTAAGACCTCAAGACCTCAAGGAAGACTTAGGTGTCTCAGGCACTTAGTAAAGAAGATGTCCAAGAGGATGGGGGGATGGGGTGGGGTTGGATGAACACAGGAACATGAGTATGGTCAGTGTAAGCAGTTCATGGGGGCCAATCATTCCTTGTTTTTTTTTCTCAACTCATGTGGGTCAATTCATACTTAACTTGTCCCACCCGCAAAACTCTGAAATTTCTCCATGTTCTTTCTCTCTCTTAAATAATAGAAGCAAACATGGAAGTTCACTTCAGTGTCATGAAATATAAGAAACTGCCCTAATTTGTTACTTATCTAGAACAGGGGTCAGCAGATTTTTTTTTTTCTGTAAAGGGTCTCAGAGTACATATTTTATGTTTGCAGGCCATGCAGTTTCTATCACAGTTATTCAACTCTGCTGTTGTAACCCAAAGGCAGCCACAGACAACACACAAAAGAATGGGCATGGATATGTTCCAAAAAACTTTCATTTATAAGAAGAGGCAAGACATTGGCTAGCTCCTCATCTAGAATTTGGTTGTATTAGGTGTTGTTGCTCACAATTATTAAATCCTAAGCTGGGTTTGGGAAATATTTTTATTACATGCACATTTTCATCGTAAAGATATTTTACAAAGGATCTGATCTATGATGTTTTCATAATGTTTTACCTAATATTAAAAGGCAAAGAAATTTAATTTTAATTTTTATAATCTATGTTCTTAATTAAAAGTGAGAGACCTAAAATGCCTCTTCTATTTCAAATCTGTGATTTGATACTAGTGCTGATGTGAACAGCAACAGAAAAGATGAGTTGAAAAGCATTTTTCCCCTAAGACAAGGAAGATCAGTGAAATATACTTCTAAAAAGTGATGTTGGAAAGTGCCTTTTCCTGATCATCTGTTTTGTCTTGCACTGTAGCCAAAATAAGAGGCACTTACTCTTCTTTTATTTGCTTTTTATGGTTTCCAGTAAAAGTCATTCTCTAATTCCACCATCCCACTCAGGATGCTAAGTAAACCTGTAGAGAAACACTCCATGAAGGAGTTCAAGTGGCCAGATGATCAATTATTTGCCAAAGAAGCAGAATATTGCTTACTTGTCTATAATCCTTTAAAGAAAACAAGAAAAATTAACAAGGGAAGAACAGTAAAGAAATTGAAAACGTCTCAGAGTGTATCAAGCATCCACAAAACAATTTAATTCTCTCAGTCAAGATGCTGTAAGTGGTAATGAATAAATCATGTCCCTATTTGTTATTATGCACCATCAGGTTACTTGTTCTGAGGTAACATAAGGATTCTCCTGCCAGATAGAGTGGTTTCATTTATTCAATAATTATAAATTTTTAGCATTTCTACTTATTTATCATTCATACTTTGTTACCACTTCTCATATTTCAAGAGCTAGAAGGGCAAGTGGATTCCAGTGAGTTCACAATTCAATTCAATAAATATTGAGTGCCTACTATGTGCCTGGTAATGGTCTAGATGATTGAATATCAAAAGGGAACAAAGCAGAGACCTCTTTTCTCGTGGAGTTTATTGTCTAACGGAGAGAGATAGATGTGATAAATAACAAGTCAATTATTGAGTAGATTAGAAGATGATAAACAATGGTGAATTCTGAAGGCTGGGGCAAGAGTAGACAGTTCCAATATTTGGTAGAGGTCAAAGTAGGTCTCTTTGAGAAGGTGAAATTGTGAGCAAAGACTTCAAGGGTATATGTTAGCCAAGAACATATCCGGGCAAAGAATATTTAAAGAAGGAAAGAACTACAGCAAAAGCCCCAAGGTATGAGTGTTCCTAGAAGAGGGGAACAAAGTGAATGGTGTGGCTGGACTGAGGTGGGGAGCTAGTGATATAGATAAGGAGTTCATGAATTACTGGATTAAAAAATTGGGGCTAGGGCACACTTTGGGACATTCTCATGTCTTCTATTCTGAGTGAAATAAGAGGCGACTTAAGCACTTTGAACAGAAGAGAGACGTGAGCTGACCTGTGGTTTTGCAGGATCATTCCAGCTTCTGTGTTGAGAATAGACTGAAGCAAAGGAAGGGTAGAAGGATGAAGACCAATTTGAAGGTTTTGGCCTAATCCTAGTGCACAATGAATGACAGTGATTCTGGATGATGAGAAACAGTCAGATTCTGAATAGGAAACAAAGGTTCAATCTTGCACTGATTGATCCATTTGAAAACCCAGCCACCAAATGGAACTGTTGCTATTAACTACACCATGTACTCAAGCACACTCATAAATATGTACATTTTTCTCCTGATATTCCTAAAAATTTGGAGGAAGATTGGGAAAAAAAAACTATGTTATAATTCAGATTGAGAAGAAAAATAAAAACTTTGAAAAGACAGCAGATAATGCTAGAATAATGTGTCAATCAAATCAGTCTGGACATGTGTGATCCAAACATTAGAAGTCAGATCAACCTAATAGTATAGGATTGGGACAAGAGAGAATAGAAACCATGGCAAAGAAAATCCTAGTATGTAGTTTTACATAAAAATATATGAAAATTATATGAAAACATTACCTTCAAAAGATTTATTTTATTTGATACATTTGTTTATGTGTTATCTATCACTGCATAACAAATTATAGCAAAACTTACCAGCTTTAAACAAGAGACATTTATTACAGCTTATGTGAGTCAGGAATCCAAGCACAGCTTAGCTGGGTGTCTCAGAGACTAGATGTCTCACAAGATTGCAGTCAAGGTATTGGCTGAAGCTACAGTCATCTCAGCTCTGGAAAGATCTACTTTTGAACTCATTTATGAGGCTTTTGGCAGCCTCAGATTTTCGTTGGTTCTTTTCTTCAGATACTTCTTTTTTGTGTGGTCTTTACCGTAGGGCTACTCGCAACACTATAGCTTATTTCCCCTGAGACAGGGCAGAAAGAGTCAAAGAGATGGACAGAGAAACATAGACAGAGAGACAGAAAAAGAAAGCACCCAAAATGGAAATCACAGTCTTCTTGCAATCAAATGTAACAAGCAACATCTCATTATGTCTGCTCTGTTCTCTTGGTTAGAAGCCCACACTTAAGGGAAGGAGGTCGTGGCATGGACACGAGCAAGAACACTGTGGCCATCTTGGAACTTGCTGACTACAGGGCATTCTATTGCACAAGGAGTAAGGTGACAGGCTCCTAAGTAGTTCCAGCTACTAATGCAAATCTTAGATAACTGGTGTTTTCTGACAACTAAGTGAATCTTAAATTTCACTTTACTTGTATGGCTGCCTAATTGGTTCCCATTACTTGTTCTGAGTGCACTCATCTATTCATTGCTAAAGTTTGATTGTAATAAAATTCCATAATTTCTAGAAAAAAAAATGGAAGTAAATATGGTCATAATTCTGAAAAAGATTACACACAATGCATCTCAAGTAATATTCTACATTTATTTTCTGACTATTCTAATAGAATAGCATAACAATATATTCAATGACTTTTAATAGGTACATAGAAGTTTTAATTTTTGTGGTTTTAACTTGCATTTCCCTAATGACTAATAATGTTGTCTATCTTTTCAAATACCCGTTGGCCATTTGTATATCTTATTTAGAGAAATGACTATTCAAGTCCTTTCCTATTTAGAGATAAGGTTGCATTGATGGTTTGAATTATAGCAATTATTTATATATTTTGGATAATCCTGTATTGGATATATGGTTTGCAAATATTTTCTCCCATCCCATAGATTGTCCTTTCACCCATGTCGCATATGTCCTTTGACTCACAGAAATTCTTAATTTTGATGTTTTGGAAATATCTTTATTAGTTCTGCCAATTTCAAAGCCACAACTTAGAACTTAGTGGTGTAGTAGCATATAAATTTGTTCTAAATGGTTTTTAAAAATCCTTATATAAATTTTGACCTGGGTGACAGAATTCCCACAAGTTGGTTTATATCAGAGATTTTGACTTGCTTTATCTTGTGTAGAGTATTATAAGTGGTGGAGGGAAGAAGTAGCAGGTAGGAAAAATATATGAGATATTTAGTGATTTCATATAGTCATATGACACTTTTGAGAATAGCCATGTATCACTTTGAGGGGTGCTGGGTTAAATCATACAACACCTGTCATTCCTTCACTCTTGGCACTTGACAAAATCCAACTTCCTTGTATACATTTATTAAATAAATGTTATTTAGTCTTCCTTTTATATTTTCTCAATGAGATATTTGTGCTTTGCATTTGACTGAGTATGGACTTCTAGAGAATAGGTCCATACCTAAGTAACCAACCAAAGCAAACCATCATTTCATAAGGAATGCTTAGTGACAATGACAAAGGTACAGTTTCAATGAACTATGCACCTGGACACTGAGAAACGACTTCTGGGAGAAGCAGGCAGACAGATTATATAGGGCTAAACCAAGTGGAACCAACATCAGACAAGACACATAAAGATACCAAGGAATCTAGATGCCTTTTGGTTTTGATCTTGTTAAACCTAAGGGCCTGAAGAGATACCTCTCCTAACTTTTTTGACTCTAATTTCTTAAGTTCCTGAACTTGATTTATATATTTAGTTTTGATCTCCTAAGTTCCTTGCCTCCTTTGGCTTCCTTCTGCCTGCATCCTCTTATTCTTTTCTTCCTACATTCATACATTGAATAATTATTAAATCTTCCAATGTACCAGAGCATTAGAGTCAAAACAAACAATTCTTGCCCTAATGGAGCTGACAGGCTAATGGGGAATAAAAAGTCAAAAATAGAAAAGTACAATTTAAAAAACTATAATAGAATGTGACAAGTATTATGAAAAGTAAAATGAATTGCAGTGGAAGCAAAAAGGAGAATCCCCACACTAGTTCAGGGAGGGGGGGGCGGCGAAGCTTGCAAAGGGAAGTTATGTCTAAGTGAGACTTGAATTGTATGTATAATTTAGCCAGAGGAAGCAGGTTATGAGATGGGATGGGGTGTGGGGGTGGTGGTTAGTGGAGAACTCAAGACAGAAGAAAGAGGCTCTGCAAAGACCTGGGGTTCAGAGAGCAAGAGAGAGAAGGATGTGGGGAGTGGGGTGTGAGGAGGAAGAGACAGGAGAGTTAAAAATCTAAATGGTTAAAGCATTAAAAGGCAAACAGAAGCATAGTAAAGAGAACTCAGAAGGAGAAGGATCATAGGTATGTTAAAGAATTTGGACTTTCCATATAATGAAGAGCCACTGAACACTTTTAAACACAGTAGTAGCATATGTGTATGATTTGCATTTTGGAAAAGTCCTGTTCTTTGGTGTGGAGAATAAATTGAAGGGGGGATTTGACTAGAGAAAGGGAGACTCCTGATGAGGTGAATGAAAATAAGACGATGGACTGAATTAGGTAAGTAATAGAGGAAATAAAGAAAAAAGCGATGACTTGATCCATATTTAGGAATTCTAAAGTAAAGGAAAGGGAACAGTCAAGCATGATACTCAGATTTCTAGTTGTGAGTAGGCGGTGAAAGGTGACATAGAGCAGGTCGATAGAAATGGTGAGCTCAGTTTTGCAACCGTGGGCTCTCATGAGCCCTTTGTATCACCAAAAGACATCTTGTAGGAAGAGGAATTTACACATCTAAAATTTATGAGAGAGGTTGCCCCTGAAAAGATGAACTTTGGAGTTATCTGCATAGAGAAAGAGGGTTACTAAAGCCACAACAGGAAATGAGGGAGAGACTGAAAAACTGAAAGTGTGCAAACTGAAGTGAGAAGACAATCTAAGACAGAAACTTGAGAAATACAAACAGTTCAGGATTCTACAGAGGAACCTGAGATTTCAATCTCAGTGAGATGAGATGGGAAGAGTGTGATGTTAGGGATGGAAAGGGGGTGGTCAGCAATGGAACGAGGAGTAGAAAGTTCAAACAGGAAAAAAGTTCCGTGCTTTTAGCAGCAAGAAAGTCGGTCATTGCTGGCTTTGGCAAGAAAAGTTTCTACAGGTCGCAAGAGCAGAAGCCAAATTGAAAAGGTGTGAAGAATGCGTGGAGCTGAAAACTAGAGGCAGTGAATGTGGACAACTCTTTGAAAAGATTTAGTTGTGCAGCAGTGGGGATAAAGGACACTAACTAGTAGGTGGTGGCAGGGTGAAGGACATAGTTCTAGTATGTGAGAACATGAAATATGTTTATGGACTGACGAATAAAAAAAGAAAAGTAAGATTTAAACATTAAGAGGGCATCATCATAGTCAGCTCAGGCTACTGTAAGAAAATACCACTGATTGGGTGGCTTAAACAACAGACATTTAATTCTCACAATTTTGGAGGCCAGGAAGTCAAGATCAAGGTGCCAGCATATTTGGTTCTGGGTGAGGACCTACTTGCTGGCTCACAGAAAGCCACTTTCCCCCTGTCTCCTCACATGGTGGTGAAAAAAACTCTGGTGTCTCATCTTCTTCTTTTAAGAGCACTAATCCCACCATGGGGCCTCTCTTCTCTTGACATAATCTAAACTTAATTGTCTTCCAAAGACCCCCACTTCCTAATTCCATCACACCAAGGGTCAGGACTTCAATTATGAATCTGAGGAGACACAAATATCCAGCCCATCACACATGTCCTAGAAAGGCAAGAGATGGGATGCAAGAATTAATCTTCAACCAGGGAAATAACTTTTCTTTCCTGGGACTTCTGTTTGTAGGTTTGGTGGCAAGAAGTTGGAGTCAAATGTTTTTCCTCTGAACAAGCAGACAAATATATTGGCCAATAGTGAAGACAACAAGTGAAAGATTTGAACAGAGTGGAGAAAATTCAGTAGGGAAATATACAAAGTATTGAAAGCCTGGTTGAGTTTGAGCACCAGGAATTTATACTGTCATCAGCATGGACAGTTGTGCTACCATCTTCACTAACTCAGCTGTCTGGATTAGAGTTACAGAAATAGGGCACCTAGACTGAGTATTTGCCATGAAGATGGATAGAAAGGCAATGCGACTAGAGTTTTAAAAAACTGGCCAAGGAATGCTTGAAATGAGGGCCCAAGACAACAAAGCAAGACTGAGAAGGTAAAGAAGACAAAATAGAACAAACAGGGGAAGGTAGAGGGAATCACAGGCTGCCAGCCCTATAGAGTCAGGGACAGGGTAAGGGTACTGAGCAGAAAGCGAGCTGTGGTGAGAATGGGGCATTCAGATTTAATGTACTGGAGGTGGGAGAGTTCCAAGTGATGACAAGATCTGGGTGTGGCCACAGTATTGAGTTATGAAAGAGAGGTGTAGATGAACATGACTGAAGATGAAGTAATCAAAGAGTAAAGCCACTAATAGTGAAGCATAGTGTGGCAGAGCATAAAAAAATTGGATCTAAACCATTGAAGGCATAATCATGAAATTTAACAGTAGGTAGAAGGTGAGGCAGAGCAGGTTGTTAGAAAAAATGAGCTCAGTTTTGTGACTGTGGGCTCTGATGGGCCCATTATATCTCCAAGAGACATCTTATAGGAAGAGAGATTTCCAAATCCCATGAAAATAAGTATATGACAACAGCGATCGAGGCCAGGGGATGATATAACCTGATGGAATAATCTCAAAGTGGTGGAGATCTCTACCGAAGGCTAACACAGTCATGCTCTGGAAGCAGCACTGAGGATAGAGGAGGATGGTTGACATATGTGGATTGTGGAAAGAATCTAATTCGCCCTCTTGCTATTTGGGGCTCTTTTTTTCTCCCCCCTGACCCAAAATACCCTTAAGTGTAAGGCCATGTTCTTCCACATGAAAGAGTTGGGTTTCTGTCAAAGAAAGGGAAAGAGGTTTAATGGAAAGTTTAAGGATGAAAAGAGGGATTTTTTGTTTGCCTTAGATAGGCACTGTAAAAGTGAGCATACACATGGGTAGTTTGGGTCAGGGGGGAAAAAAGATCCAAAAATAGCAAGAGGGGGAATTAGACTGGAAGGGAAGTGACAAAGGCTAACTAACCAAGATGGCAGGCAGGATGCAAGGTTTCCAAGAACATATGCTAGCTGTTCCTGGTGTTCTGCTGCCTGGTCTCTGGAGACTGAAGATGGCTGGGACAGAAGTCCTGGGGCTTAGGAGTGGATCAGTGAAGGTATCTAGGATTTGATGGTAAAATGTATCCATTCCCTACCCCCTATCCCATGACTACAGACTGCTGAAATGTTCTTTCACTTCCAGCACCCATATGTCCAAATTCAACTTGATGAAACAGCTTTAGTTCCCAATTACTTGCGGTTGTGTTCCCTTCTTTTGACATGATATTTATTCCCATGACATAGCATACTGAGCTTGTTGCTAATGACTCAGTTGATGTTTGTCAGTGACCTAAGGTATAACTAACTAGTTCACAAAGAGCAAGTACAAAAGGCCTCTGTTTTTTATTACCATCTGCATCAACAACTGCTTGTAAATGTTCGATGTTACAGAAGTAAAATGTTCTCTGCAGGCTTGGTTTCAATTCTGAACTTTGCAAAACTGAATTTTTAAAAATTCTTCCAAAATATATGAAGGCATTCCAACATAAGATACATTTATTTTTTAAAATAGCAGAGAAAACATAAATAGCAGATTTTCTTTCAGAGATACTGGTTTTATTTTCTTTCCAGCTTTATTAAGATATAATTTCATATAAAGTTTTGTACGTTTAAGGTATACAGTGTGCTCATCTGTTACACTTCTATATTATGAACCGATTACCACCCTAGAGTTAATTACCATGTCCATTACCACATTTACCATTTCTTCTTTGTGGTGAGAAATGTAACTTCTACTCTCAGCAAATTTCAAGGATATAATACAATAGTTACTATAGTCACTATGTTATATATTAGATCCTCAAAACTCCTTCATCCCATAACTGAAAGTTTGCACAATTTGACCAACATCACCCCATTTCCTACACTCCCAGGCCCTGGCAACCACCATTCTACTTTCTGAAGAAACAGACATTTATGGTACTCAAAGTCCTAGATCATGTAAGAGTATTCCAAAGAAGTTTGGAAAGATGATGTAAGCACCTATCTTCAAAGTAGTTCAGTCTGGTAAATATGAAATTATTCCTAACAGAAGATTTACTTCTAATTTCTTATCCATCAACCAGAAGTACTTTTGTAAAAAAAAAAAAAAAAATCACTTGAAAAAATGAAATAAAAAAGAGATACATCAAAAGTCTCAATTCTTTACTATTAAATTCAATAGACAAAATATTTACTCTGTCGGATTGCTGCAAAAATTTCTAAATGTTTATTGTCAATGCCTGTAGTTGTGTTACTGTGATTCAGGAATAGGTCAGGGACAGGCACGTGTTTTAAAGCAAACTTTGAGCAGCACTGGTTTCATGGTCTTCATTCAACATATTTGTGAAATTCCCTCCTAACGCCTAACTCCTATAACCTCTGTTTGGCAGAAGGACAATAAAACTAAGATACTGATGAAAATCAATGCCTCCCTTTTAAAAGTAGAAATCTGTTTATTTGTTAATCTTACCTTTATACTGTATTATCTTTTACAACCCAATAATTTGTCTAGGTGTCCAGGAAAAGAAAGCAAGAGTAATGACAGAATGAAAAAGAAAGGTGTCCTAGAGTTACTTCATGTCATTGATTTATCATCCTGTGTAATATTTAGATCTCATTTTCTATCCATGTAATCTAAGCGAGCACAATTCTTACTAGTAATCAGCGTGCTGGTAAATCAAATGGTCAGCATAATTTTCTGTGAAGCAGGAGTGTTCTTTTTCTACTATTTCAAGTGACAGACCATTGATTCTCTAAGGAACATCAAAAACTATTACAGATTTGAAGACTGAACCAATAGTGTAGACAACAAATGTAAGAATATTTTAGTGTCTTATTCCAAAATTTGAGATAAACTCATTTTCCTCTGGCAATTAATCGAGGCTGAATTGGCTTAATATTTTGTCTCACAGTGGCAGCCCATGATATTTTAATTCCTTAGGGTGGTGTGCTTCTTGATTGAGGACACTGTCACCTCCCTTCATTCCTAGTCACTGCCATCATGCAGCTTACTTGATCTCTACCGGGTCCCCAGAGCCTCTCACTTGGCAGCTGTCCCTCCATGTGTATAGATGTGATGGTTTGGAATCTTTCTCTTTTGTTTCTGAATCACTTATTATCTCCCTAATTAAAGGAGCTCTTTCATTAGCTTATGATGAACCATGTAGCTAATGTAGGGCACTTTGTATTAAAAGGCACATTAAGGGAAATCCTATTAACATAAGCAAGACTCTCTCCCACTCTCTTCTATATCTTCTGTTCCTCTCTCTGTCTCTCCTATACTTTCTCCTTTTTTCTTCTCTTTTTTTTTTTTTAAGATTTTATTTATTTATTTGACAGAGAGAGACACAGTGAGAGAGGGAACACAAGCAAGGGGGGTGGGCGCGTTGGAAGAGGGAGAAGCAGGCTTCCCGCAGAGCAGGGAGCCCAATGTGGGGCTGGATCCCAGGACCCTGAGATCATGACCTGAGCCAAAGGCAGACGCTTAATGACTGAGCCACCCAGGTGCCCCTTCTCGTTTTTTTCTATTTAGAATCTATTCTTACACGGGGTCTGGGAGTGGCTGCAGTTCTTGGCTTTTCCATATTTGTAGGGAAATGAGGTACAGAAAATAATGAAACCATTAAATTGTTAATATTTTTCTATACTAGGCTTCATGCGACTGGGACAAAATGAGTTAACCAAGCAGAAATTTTTTCAGTTGTATGCTTTTTCTCCCAACAACAAAGAAAAAAAAATCAAGGTTGAGAAAAAGATGTACAACGTATGATGAAGAAAATATTCTGATAGAAATATGGGTCATATATAACATTGTATTTGTTGGTTTAAATATATTTATTGAACACTTACTATGTTCTAAGCTAGGAATATAGCAGTGAATAAAACAGATAAACATATTCTAGAGAACAAGTACAGAAGGTATTATTAAATAATTCAGCAAGATACACATTGTGTAATAATACAACTTCAGTCACAACATATAAAAACAAATTGATTTTGCAAAATAACATTAACCTTAGTTGGATACCCAGTTAATTGCAGTGCTTTTGCTTGAAATATAAGAAAATTATGATATTCTAGAGTATGCTAGCTAACTTCTTATTGGAGAGAAAGTATAATTTGACAATTTTGTGCTCAACATTTCTAGGAATTTATATTCTCTTTAATTCTCTCAATGTGCTTCAAAGCATTTAGGACTGCAAATTATATTAAGAAAATGCCAGAATTTGAACATGGCATGATCATGATAATTATTTCTACTCTAAATGTTTATGTATTTACAGGACTTATTCCTTGAGCAAGTGTTTGTTAAAGAAACTGGGGAGACCACTTTTAGGCAAACAGGATTGAGGAATGGAATGTAGAAAGGATCCACAGGGACCCCCTAGCTGAATACAGACAGGGCCATTGGTTGACCCACCCCAAAATATCCATAGACCCTACCTGACCAGTGGGTTACTTATAACCTGGCACAGTTACCAGAAAAAGGGAACATTCCATATGACGCCATACCTCCTCACCTTCCCTCTTTAAAACAGCTCCCACCCACTGCCTGGTGGTTGACTCTCCTGTGTTCATCTGCCTGCCACCCGCCCTGTGGTTTCTTCAGTAAACTTCTCCCTTTTGTTGGGCTTCCAGTGAATTCTTTCACCTCTCCCACTAATGGCTTCCACCCTATCAACACCCCATGTCTGGGGGGGTTCTCCCATCCTATCAGGAGAGACACCACAACGACTTCCTCATAAGGAAAATGCTACCACATATTCAGATATAATGGTTTTAATTGTGTGTGAAGTTATTTTATTATGCCTATCAGATACCCACTGTACCGTCTTTCACCCATGGAAATACAAGAACGTTATAGGAGGGAGAATATCCCTGCTGATGAGATATGCCTATGAAGACGCCAACATTTTCTATCAGGGATTATATTCTTTTGGCCCCCTGGGGAAATAAGGAAAATCTGGCTTGGGCTGGAAGAAGATGGATGTATTAATATTTATTTATGAAAGCATCATATATTCTGTTCGACCAGGAACTATCGCCACCAGGGATTCACTGCAGTGTATCCTCGGTGAAAAGAGAACCCGGAATGTTCTCTACATGGAAATGCCACAACCAACCATGGAAGAAAGGCTAAAGGTGTTTTCATTTGATTTAAAAAGGAAAAATTAATGCGGATTAATTATGATCCCACTAAGCTGACAGTTAAGATAGATACCTTTTAACAGGGTAGTATATTGTTCCATAAACGAATTTCTTACTAGGGCTGGAAGACTGTTTGCTGCAGTTTGGGGAAGGTTAAGCAGGACTCCAGATAGGCATTAGACTAAGAGTCGCCATCCACTAGAAATCGAAAGGTGCCAACAGTTTAATTTAACCCTTTTCATCTTCTAAAGAAGATGATTCACGCGAGTATCCTTGGTGAGCCCACTGTTGTCTGCAAAAGAAGGCCAACATTTACTTTTAGAGGTCTGTAATCAAATGACCCATCAAGTTAATTAATAATATTTTACTACAGTGCAGTGAGCATGCTAATTAACTTGTCAAGTGTGTACGGGGAGTCTTCACACAAGTTTTTTTTTTAAAGTCTTTGCAAGTATGTGTGTGTGTGGTCCTAAGTGCATGACATTATCGCTGAAGCAATTACACAAGAGCCTTGGAAGGAACCATGGCTGGCTCCTTGGATGAAAGGGAAGTTGAAAAGAAGCAGAGGAGTCAGGGATGTGAAAGAAGACTTCTTCTTCTTCTTCTTCTTCTTCTTCTTCTTCTTCTTCTTCTTCTTCTTCTTCTTCTTCTTCTCTTTTTTTTTTTTTAGAGTTTCATGCATTTTGTATTTTGAGTTATGTTCCAGGAGCATCTATGAACTGTACAAAACAAATTTTTAAAAAGGAATTCTTTGCACAAGCCTCAACAATGGAAAGACAGAAAGGAGAAGGTAAAAGAAGGACAAGAGAAGAGGGTGGAGAAGAGTAGAGAAGGAAGGATGAGAGAAGGGAATTTGGGAAAAGAAAGCATACATACTGTCCTATTGCTACAATATTAGCCTGAGCTGAAATTCCCTCTTTCTTTCTATCCTCTCCCATACACTCCCCCAAAGTCTGGATTCAGTTCAGGTTTTCCTGGTCTCTCGTCCAATGGATAAGCACAGATGCCTTCTGTCTTCCCTGATTTTAATGTTGTCTGTGCCAAGCTCCCCTCCACCCAGCTTGTCTCACCTCAAAACTTCCCAGGGGCTCTCCACCACCTGCAGGATGAGGTTCACTGCCTGCCCCTGCCTGGCTTTCTCTCATTTCCTCCTACCTTGAATTCGCAACTCTAGCAACACTCAACCATTTATTTTTCCTTCAGCAGTATATGCTATTTTTATTTACCATGCTATTGCTCATGTTGTTCCCAGCACGTAAAAGAAAATGCTATGGTCTTTCCTCCTGTTTATGACATTGTTTTATGATTATCTGCTTATGGAACTGGTTTCCTTCCTGGGCTGCAGTATGATTAGGGCCCATTCTTTGACCTGGAGTGTTGAAGACTTTCACTACACACTGACAAACATTGAAAAAGAGAGCACTGTCATCTTAAAAAAAAAAGGTTGGGGGTGCCTGGGTGGCTCAGTCAGTTAAGTGTCTACCTTTGGCTTGGTCATGATCCTGGAGTCCCCTGGGATCGAGCCCCATATCTGGCTCCCTACTCAGTGGGGAGTCTGCTTCTCCCTCCACCCCTCCCCCTGCTTGTGCTCTCTCTCACTCTCTCAAATAAATAAATAATATCTTTTTTTAAAAAAAGAAGGAAAAGGAGAGCCTCCTCAGCCTAACTCTGTGATCCCAAGAAAGGCATTTTACCTGCTATGTTCCATGTAAGTGCACAATACACCTAAAGAATTGATCTCTCCTGAGATTTTCCATTAGTGAACATTCAACTTGTGTCTAGAACCCAGAGGTTCCATACCATAATATCATAATCATTGATTGCCTCACATTTTTATCATGGAAACTTTCAAACATAATCAAAAATAGTTCAATGAACCCCAGGTGTCAATATCTTGTCAATTTTATTCGGATATGTTTAAATAACTAGGACGCCATTCTGCTCTGTGGATATTTCTCTTGCTAGTAACTGGCCAAGACGTGGGGAAGTTTCGTCTACATTCTTTCTTGCAGAGAGCCAAGGACTGTATGTTCAGGTTGGGCCTGAAGGGTATTAAAAGAACTCAGGGGAGGAAGTTTCAAACACCCTACCTACCCCACTGAAACAAATACTGCTAATCGCCCCACTCTCATACACACTAAATTCCTGTCTACATTTTTGGGAGAGAAATAATGGTCTTTTTCCTTGAATTATCAAAGATAACCCAGAGCAATCAAAATTTCCATTTCAAAACTCTCATGCTTACTGTGATTACCCCAACAATGATCTTTTTGTAAATACATAAGTTATATTAAATGACTTAAGACACTCAAAGTCTATGTTAGTTCAATTCAGGAACTTTTTTTTTTTATTTAGATAAAATTGGTATATAACATTATATCAGTTTCCGGTGTAAAATATAATAATTCAGTATTTGTATACTCTACAAAGTGACGGTCACAGTAAGTCTAATTACCATCCCTTACCATATAATTGACACTTTACCTCTTTTTTGGCTTCCTCTCAACGGCCTTTGTCTCTGGAATCTAGCATTCTGTTCTCTGTACTTAGGAATTTTGCTTTGTTTTGTTGTTTAGATTCCACACATATGTGAAATCATATGGAATTTGTCTTTCTCAGTCTGGCTTATTTCACTTAGCATAACACCCTCAAGTTTTATCTATGCTGTCAGAATAGCAAGATTTTCTTCTTTTTTGTGACTTAGTGTTCCACTGTGTGTCTATGCCACATCTCCTTTATCTGTTCATCTCGGGTGGGTTCCATGTCTCAGCTTTTGTAAGTAACACCATAGTAAACATAGAGGTGCCTATATCTTTTTAAAATAGTGTTTTCATTTTCATCAGATAAAGACTCAGGGATGGGACTGCTGGACTATAGGGTAGTACTAGTCTACCCTATAGTCCACTGTTAATGGACTATATATAGACTATATATGGACTATAGTAGACTATAGTCTATTGTTAATTTTTTTGAGGAACCTCCATTCTGGTTTCCACCGTGGCTGCGCCAATTTCCATTCTCACCAACAGTGCTCAAGAGGTCCTTGAAAAAGAAACAAAAGGCATCC
The DNA here is from genome assembly GCA_003697995.1 of Taxidea taxus jeffersonii. Lineage (NCBI taxonomy): Eukaryota > Metazoa > Chordata > Mammalia > Carnivora > Mustelidae > Taxidea > Taxidea taxus. Next base: position 277,494 of record ML104206.1, read on the forward strand.
AAATAGGAAAGAAAGAAGTGCAACTGTCACTATTTGCAAATGGCATGATAATATAGAAAACCCTATTTCTTCTTCTTGCCTATTTGCCACGGCTAGGACTTCCAGTACTATGTTGGATAAATGTAAGGAGACTGTACCTCCTTATATTCCTTCTGACCTTAACGGAAAAGTTTTCAGCTCTTCACCATTGAGTGTGATGTTTTCTGCGGGTTTGCTGTATATGCCCTGTATCATGTTGAGGTATGTTTACTCTGCCTTTACTTCGTTGAGAATTTTGATCATACATGGGTGTTGAATTTTGCTTTTTCTACATCTCTTGAGATGATCATATGATTTTTACTCTTCCTTTTGTTAATGTGATGTATCACACTGAATGATTTGCAGATGTCAAACCATCTTTGTGTCCCTGGAATGAATCCCACTTGATCACAGTGTATATATAATTCTTTTCATGTATTATTGAATTCAGTTTTCTAATATTTGGGGGATTTACCCATCTCTGTTCATCAGAGACATTGGCCTATATATATATATATATATATATATATATTTTTTTTTTTATTTGTGTATTGATCTTGTGTAGTTTTAATATAGGGATAGTGCTGGCCTCATCAAGTGAGTTTCCTCAAATTTGTGGAAGAGTTTGTGAAGCATCAGGAACTTTGAGAAGAAGAAGGAGGAGGAGGAGAAGGAGAAGAGAAAGAAGAAGGAAGGGGGGGAAGAAGAAGAAGAAGGAGGAGGAGGAGGGGGATGGAGGGAGGTAGGGAGAGGCGGAGGAGAGGTAGAAGAAGGAGGAAGAGAGGAAGAAGGAAAGTTGAAGTCGATAAATCGAATTGTGGGCAACCTGCTTCCCAAGAAGAGCTGTAGACACAGAGGTTTCACTTTTTTAAAATATTTTATTTATTTGACAGAGAGACAGGGTAAGAAAGGAAGCACAAACAGGGGCTGAGGCAGAGGAAGAAGCAGGCTTCCCGCTGAGCAGGGAGCCCCATCCCAGGATCCTAGGATCATGACCTGAGTCAAAGGCAGGAGCTTAACACCGGAGCCATCCGGATGCCCCACAGTGTTTTCCCTTTTGGAGTTAGCTGCAACTCCCCGGAAGAATATTTAGGACTACCAGAGGAATAGCAGCTGAAGCCACCAAACAGATGTGAAAGCTCTGTTGAGGCTGAAGGAAGAGAGATCTTCCTATCTTACAGAGAGATAAAATAACAGATCGTAGTAAAGGGAATCAACTCATTTCTTAAAAAAATACATAGCAAGTTTTATATTGATATATATGAAAGACTAAGTACATGTAAGAAGAAAATGAATGCCAATAAGCCAAGGAAATACTCAATCATCAGCAACGAGAAAAAAATTGTACTTTTTCCAAATGTTTCAAACCCATCGGCTTGTTCTGATTACTCAGATTCTCTTTGGAGAATCCCTTTCTAAAAATGTTAATGCTGATAGTTAGCCCTGGTTTAAAAAAAAAAGAAACTAAAAAATTACTATTGTTGTAATACGTGAGTTGCCCCTAAAGAAAATAACAATTAGTTTGTCTTGCTTTGTTTTGTTTTGTTTTGCTTTGCTTTTGCCTTAATTATGTCAGTATCATTAAATACAGAAATCTGCTCCTTAGCTTGTGACCAGTGGATGCTAACTGTTTTACATATTTTAGCAGTGATGTTTTATCTACACATGCAAATGCGCAGAAGAGGAGAAGAGGAGAGGCAGCAATTAAATATTTTGACCTGCTTACACTCAAGTATAAATGAAACATTAATAAACTATGCCTATGGTAATAATTTGACTGCTTTTACATCATTTTCAATTTTTAAAAATAGCTTTGAAAGATATGATATGCTGACGGCTAAGCTATCAGGCTTTGCAGGTTTATATATAATAAGAAAGACAAAATGTAAGGAAATGATCTCTTGGTTAGGGAAAAACCTTTCATAACTAATGCTACTACTCAAGGTTTCCTCTTTTCATAGGATATTATAGTTTCCCAATGACATTTTAACTTTCTTCATTTGATTTCACAATTATCTATGAGTTAGGGAAAAAAATTATTGCCCATTATTCTCCAATGTTCAGAGGAATTACAAAATAGGTGATTTTTCTGGGTTGCTAGAAATGTTATACACCTTAATCAGAATTGCTATTACATTAATATATACATATGTAAAGTTCCATCAAGCTATATATATTACAATTTGTGCAAATTATAGCTTAGTAACAATATTAGCCATATGCTCAAAGTTGGGTGAACTAGAGGGGTTTTCATCTACCATGTAATGACTTTTAAGTCCTGTTAAGGGGATCATCAGTAGAAGCTTCTTGCTGAAATAATACGGTTATTCGGTTAGATAAATAAATGTTCACTGAAGTGGTAAGAAATTTTACTCACTAAGCAAAATGCAAAATAATTTCCTAGTCTAGTAGTCAATATCCAAATCCTTTTTAGGAGAATGCTGATGCACGAAGTAACTTCATTGACTTTTTAACGAAATACCGATCATATAAGTAGGTGCTCAGTTAATAAATAGCACCAAATTAGTTGTTCCCTTTCTTTCTTTGTCATTTAGCCATTCTAATTCTCACCCTAATGGACAAAGTTAGTCAGGAAGCAACATTTAATTGTTTTGCCTACTTAAATTACATGAATTTACCACTCTGATATTTATATTTAACCTGGAGAAATTTGGAGAATATGTTAGCCTCAGTACAATGAGACATCTGCCGATTTATGATATTGGAGCTAGGGAGGAGAGGATTGGCAGACACTTGAACATTTACTTCTCTGTGGTTTGCAAGGCAGAGGTTATTGAAAATTCAGATCCATTTTCACATTAACATATTTGCTGTGGCTCTATTTTACAAAACATTACATAAGTAACTTGAACACACAGACCTATTTCAGAGAGATGACAGAGGTACTGGCTATGGTTGACACGGGTTATCATGTCAAAGTCCATTGCAACAACACCCAAGATACAGAAGAGTCACTAGAAACAGGCCTCCCACATTACTAATGTCACTCATACAGATCCGGCAGGACTTGAGCACTGGGACTAATGTACTTTGACCATGGTTAGCAATTCTCTATGCCAAAATTACAACTCTTTATAAATTGCCTCTTTGTATGCATAACATTACTTAGAGAATATTAATGGTATGTTCAGGCATGATATGGGCTATCTCAAAAAAATGAAGGAAGAAGGAGCCCACCTTGGGATTCTAAAGGCCAGCTGAATTCAGATGAATAGCCCTCTTGAGTAGATAGTAAAAAATTCATCTCAAGATAGCATGCATCTGGAATTACATATTGAGTCTTCATTGATATTTCATTAGGAATTTCTCCTAGTCTGCAGTGTAATGCCTAGAAGTTATTGAGCTTCCTTGACTTTTTTATTAATAATTACAGATTCCAACAATCAAGGGATGGAATAAAATTATCTTTCTCATGGTTCACACATACTGTCATTTTGGTTTGTTGGTGTGATTTAAAATAATTTTAGTGAAATAAACCAGGCCTTCCTGCAATTCTTTGGCTTCTGATAACAACAAAAATAAATGAAAGACATCTGTATTAAGTATTCCTTTATATAACTGATAAGATGTTAGCATACCCAGAAGGAGTTTTGTGCTAGTGAGAACAAGCAGGGCAGGATGCCACAGAGCCACAGTCATTGCTAGAATCACAGTCACTGACCACTTTTATTTCAGTTTCCTATGTGTGTGTGTTTATGTGTGTGCATGAAACACAACACGATTTTGTCTCATTCTGACCCTATCAGGAATCTCCTTTGGAGTCTTCATCAGAATGTTGATGCTGAATCATCCATACATTTCAAGGGTATATCAACTAAAAGGGGATTAAATGGCAATCTTGGGTTGAATTAAATAGAACTTGTATATAGTGCTGGCATCTGAATTAACTCCCTTGGGCATCTTTTTTTTAATGCAATATTGGGATTGTGGCCTCTCTGCTTAGTTTCTCACTTCACATATGCTTATGTAAAGTTTAGCAAGAACAGACAATTGTTTCTAACTTAGAACCTCACAATGATAAAAACTGTAATATAGAGTTAGAAATATTATTTTCTCCATGGCAGAAAAACTTACTGGCATAAACTCAAAAGCTGCATTTCCTTGGCTTTTGTCTTAAAGTAGAACTGACAGCCATGAGTTAAGGAAATAATTACGGGAAAGGATGCAGGGGAATATAAACCAAGAGAGAAGAGACATGTAATACCTATGAATTACAACTCGATGTGGTCAGCATTTTTATTTGTAGAGGTAGTCTGACTATGTATTATATGTACATAAATAAATATGGTGACAGTACGTGTAAAATATTTATAAATTACTTGTCAGATGCAAGTACTTATTTATATTTGATTTTTACTGCTTCTATCACTGCACAATCAAGGCACTTTAAGGAAATTAAAAACACAAGTTAGTTCTAGCTGTATCTATAATAAATTCAACTTCATAAAAATAATTAATCCTGGGGCACCTGAGTGGCTCAGTAGGCTGAGTGGCTGCCTTCGGCTCAGGTCGTGATCACAGGGTCCTGGGATCAAGCCCCACGTTGGGCTCCCTGCTCAGCAGGGAGTCTGTTCTCCCTCTGCCTCTCCCCCCTGCTTGTGCTCTCTCTCTCTTGTGCACTCTCTCTCTCACACACAAATAAATACATAAAATCTTTAATAAAAATAAAAATAATTAATCCTGCATCTGAAATACAATTTTGGTAGGTTGACTTCCTTTTCTAAATAATATAGTAACCAGTGAACTGTTGTTTAGAAGCATCTAGGTTAAGGTGCTAGATCATGACTGCATCATGTAATTTCCTTCTCATAGAATTTAACAAAATGAGAAAATAAAACCAAAAGCCAATCAAAAATGTTCACCCACAGCTACAAAATAAGAATAAGAGAATAACATAATGCAATCCAATAAACTAGTACAAAGAAAGAAACAAATGTTTCCAGAGGGAAAGGAAAAATGTACAAAAACAGATCAGCTCCCAACCATGCCCTCATCCTCAGAAAGAACTTGTAAATACTCCCTAATACCATATAAATGGTGTGAAGAAAAGGCAATTTTTTTCTTTTGACTGAACACTGGTGGAAAATACTCCACCAGGGGACAAGTAGGTGAAGTCAGGAAAAATGAACTATGTCTGAGGAACCTCTGAGAGAAATAAAGGCTCCATGGTTACACAGTGAATGGATCCTATCCTATAGTATATCCCACTAGGTAGAAAGACTCCAGAATAGAGCTGGGGGCAGAGGGTAGAGGAGAGAATAGAGCCCTGAGTTCTTTTTCTTTCTTTTTTTAAGATTTTATTTATTTATTTATTTATTTGACAGAGAGAGAGAGAAAGAGAGATCACAAGTACACAGAGAGGCAGGCAGAGAGAGAGGGGGAAGCAGGCTCCCCACTGAGGAGAGCCCGATGCGAGGCTTGATCCCAGGACCCTGAGATCATGACCTGACCCAAAGGCAGGGGCTTAACCCACTGAGCCACCCAGGCACTCCGAGCCCTGAGTTCTAATAAAGATGACAAGCCACTTCATCTGAGCCCTCCCCTGTGCATGACCATCTCCCCTCCTCCCAACTCTCTGGCTACAGAATATTGACCAGAACATGAAATACTCAGCTTTTGGACTCTAGCTTGAAGGAACAGAAGAAAGTACCCAGAAAATAAAGCATAGTGTTAGGGACTTTAATTTTCAAGGGGAGTTAAGTATTTGAACCCAGCCATTCCCTTGGAAGCAAGATGAAAAGATAAGATTCCATCTTAAAAGAAAATATAAGTACATTGCTTAAAAGTGGGAAAAAATTCCTTGCAGTGGCTGCACTCCATAAAATGACTCGTTATCAACACAAATTCAGTAAACTGGGCACTTAAAGACAAATCTTTCTTTCAGCTCTAAGACCCACCACTGTTCTGAAGGCGGTCAGTGCACCCGCAGATCAGCTGATCTCCAGTTCTATCTCCATTTCTATGCTGAATCAGCACCCACTTCCTCAATCTTAAATTCCAATATTCGATTCAGATCACAACAACCCTATCCATCCAGGTTCCCACTATTCAGTTTTCCATTTCCAGCCTCTGCCTTTTCTCTAACCTATCATCGCCTTGCTCCAACTTCCTTCCCTACGCAGTAGAGACCCTATGAACAATGATCCCAATCACCAACTCTATTCTCCCAGAAATATTCTCTCTCTTGGTTTCTGTGAGTCTTAGTTTTGCTCTCTGGTGTCTTCTGTACTAGAACATTTTTCCACCATTATTCCTAGAGGTGAGCCTTCCCTAGGATTTCAACTCTGTCCTCTTCTTCCCTCACCATATGTATCCAGTTTGCTTTTGCTGCTGTAACAAAATGATTACAAACTTAAAACCTAAATTTACTGTTTTAATAATTATGGAGGTCATAAGCCCAAAACCCATTTCATTGGGCCAAAGTCAAGGTGTTAGCAAGGATGGTTTCTTCCAGACTTTCTGAAGGAAGCATCGGTTTCCTTTCTTTTTCCGGTTTCTAATGGCCACCTGTGTTCTCAGCATGTGGCTCCTTCTTCCATCTTCAAAGACCAAAACTTCAATCTCCAATTCCATCCTCACATTGCCTTCTCTGACTTTGATTCCTCCTGTGTCTGTTTTATAAGGACCCTTATGTCAGGCCCAACAGAAAACCCAGGACTATCTTAGTTTTATCTTAATCTTAAATCCTAATTTAATCACGTCTGCAAAGTCCCTTTTGCTTTTAAGCTAATAGTCACAGATCCCAGGCATTAGGATGTAGATTTATTTGGAGAGGGGACATTATTCAGCTTATCATAACACCCACTGTTCTTGAGATTTTAATTCCAAAGTCTTTTAACTATAACTCTTACACTAAAGATTCTCTAAAGTAGTTTCTGCAGTGGAGCAGGCTAGAGCTATGCAAGGTAGCTAAGCCAGAGACCTACCTCTCCAATTCCTCCATGTGAGTACTCCAGACATCTCAAATTCAAAGTATCCAAGTAGTTACCAGTCTGGATTTTTTACATCTTATTTTTTTTAATAGATTTTATTTATTTATTTACAGACAGAAATCCCAAGTAGGCAGAGAGGCAGGCAGAGAGAGAGGAGGGAGCAGGCTCCCTGCTGAGCAGAGAGCCCAATGCAAGGCTTGATCCCAGGACCCTGAGATCATGACCTGACCCAAAGGCAGAGGCTTAACCCACTGAGCCACCCAGGCAGCCCTTTACATCTTATCTTAATACAATTGTCATCTCCTTTCCCCTATAATTAAGCTTCTTCTTCAATTTGCACCAGTTTCATTAGGATGTAACCATAATTAAGGGACCCCATTCTTCCATTTTGACCTGCTTCCTCCAAAAAGCCTCTCGGATGTCCTCTCACTAGGTTGACCTTCTCTATGTTACGCTATCTATTAACATTATAAGCATTATCAACCATCCCATCTGTTGTACTTAATACATTATAATTTTTTTAAAGATTTTATTTATTATTTGACAGAGAGATACACAGTGTGAGAGGGAACACAAGTGGCGGGGGGGGGGAGGAGGGGGAGGGAGAAGCAGGCTTCCAGCTGAGCAGGAAGCCCGATGTGGGGCTGGATCCCAGGACCCCAGGATCATGACCTGAGCCAAAGGCAGATGCTTAAGGACTAAGCCAACCAGGTGCCCCAGTACATTATAATTTTACACAGAAATATAATTTCATATCAATTTCTTGGTATGACTATTTTACTCATCTCTCTCCTCCATTAAACTATAAGCTCCCTGAAGGAATAAAGCTTGACTGTTCTTATGTAATAGTGTATTTCACTAACTTTACAGAGGTCCTGGTGCTTAGAAGACACTCAGCAAATACTTGTTAGATGAATGGATGGTGAAGTAAGTCCCTGTGCTCTGCCAGGAACTGTGGCAGGATTCGAGAGAAAATAATAAACCATCCAAACACAAGCAGGTCCCACTATTTTTTGAAACTCTTCTTTCAGTAGTTTTGGGTTAATTTTGATGGACAGGGAAATTATTGAAGTTTATTTTTTATAGAGCTTTTCCCAAAAAAAAAAAAAAAAAATAGTGCATAAGCAGGACTGGTATTTTCTCCTGTTCAGTTTTCTTGGTAAAGTATGCAGATACAAGTTTCTTTTTATTGACATGCAGAAATGGCTTTAGATTGAGTAAGGCAATTTTTGCTCCTGGGCCAACACTTCCATATTTTGTGGGGAAAGGGACATGAAAGACAATGCCACTATAGTAAATATTACTTTTTTATAATGTATGGAATCCCTAGTCCCAATGGTTAAAGTTTCCTAGAGCTGGAGTTGTGATTAGCAATAAATGGTCTTGACAATTTTTGATTGTCACCTGACTTTGTGGTAGAGAACTGGGAAGGGAAAGGTGATCTTCATTATTACCCTGGCTTCTAGTAACTCCAATGTTGTGGCACAAGGTCTTCTAATTTGATTATGTGGATAGCATGAGTACAAAGAAAAACAGCTGTCCCTAATTTATGTAGCTTTAACTCAAGTAATTCTCAAGATCACCACAAAAGAATTCAATCATGGCCTTTTCCTAATAATAAAGCTTGCTAAAAATTTTAATTTCCTACTTCCATTCATCCTTCTGAGCAATTGGAAAATAGAAGCCGAAAATTGCATTTATCATATTTGTATTGAAAATTAGTAAGCAACAGATAAATTAGAGTAGCTAGAAAAGAGAATGCACACATCAGAGACCTCAGAAAGTCAGAAAGAACTCCTTTCTGAAATCAGATTTCACGGTATAAGAAATACCCCACCTTGCAAATACGGTTATTTCTAATAATAAATTTGTCAGTGGCAGTCAGAAATACCATTTTCACAATATTTGCACAATGTTTATTTGCCTATTTTATACGTATGAGCTCCTCGAGTCAAGGGTATCCAATTTCCTAAGCAGAAAATTGATCTACCGATTTATAATGTGTTTTCTGTTCATGAGTACAATTCAACTTCCACTCCTATAAGGTTTCAAGTACAATTCATAATCTCAAGCAGCTAGTGGCAATAAATGTACAAGAATCACATCTGAAAATCTGTACGTCCTCTGAATGGGGTCTTGATAGAACTTCTAGCACCCAGCCTACCATGAAACTTTACCATCTGTAAGGTCTCCTACTCTTTCTTCTTCATCACTCAAGATGGTATACTTAAGAGCCTCATCATCATTTCACCACAGCGTGGTATCTGAAGAACACAATCAACAGTTACTTACTGGGAATGTGGCGCTGCTTGAACTTGACAGAAATCTAGTGTTTACTTCCCTCTTCCTACCTCCTAGACTAAGAATTCAACAAATGGCCATTCTGTCTTTGTTTCAAAACTAGTCAAACCCTTTTTTTTTTTAAGATTTTATTTATTCATTTGACAGATAGACATCACAAGTAGGCAGAGAGGCAGGCAGAGAGAGAGGAGGAAGCAGGCTCCCCACTGAGCAGAGAACCCGATGTGGGGCTCGATCCCAGGACCCTGAGATCATGACCTGAGCCAAAGGCAGAGGCTTTAACCCACTGAGCCATGCAGGTGCCCTGTAACCCTTTTTATTCTCTAGTTAGGGTGAGATTTTGCTGTAAGACCTTCTACAGCTTCCCATTGATAAATCCCGTTCTTTGAATTGGAGAAACTCACAAGGCTCAGGGGCACCTTTCATTGTCAGCGTCTAACCCACATGAACATTTGAAGAGCTTTGACTAAAGATAATAAGGTGATACTTTTTTTTCCCCTGCCTTTTCAAATTGGAATTAATAAATGATGTCTTTAGTTGATTAAGTCTTAAAGCCAATTAATACCAAAGAGTTCTTGTGAAATTAGTCAGATTCCATAATTTGAAAGAAATTTGAACATGTGATAGCACAATTCAATATTTATAAAGGTTTCTCTCTGCGACTGAAGAGATACCTGTTAATGGGTTTCTAAAAATAAGAAGATTCAGTAATTATCACTTAACTCGTTATCTATTTCAGAATTATAACAGTCAAGCTCTTTATCATTTTGAATTCAGATTTAGAGGAGAGTGAAGAGAAACTGTAGTCGCTCTTCTTTTCATAAAGGTGGCCCACTACATTATGTCACTTTTCCAAAGGTACGATGGAGTAATCATGGAAGTTGTTTTTGCTTTTGCAAAAAAGTCTTCATTTTAATTCCCTAAGCCAGTACCGAATTTTTTTCAACTCTATTTTTGTCCTTTCCCCCCTGTTGCCACCTCACTGTTTTACAAGTAATGATAAATGTGATAATGAGTAATGACATCTATTTGTGGAAAATGTGAAAGGTCTGAAGTTACAGTACTTTTCATTAGGAAAATGTGTCTCTAACAGAGTCAGGTACTTTGACTTAATCAGCCCAGCTCCAGTTCTGTAAAAGAAATGAATTTTCCTGAAATTTCATAGAGTCCCTGTTTCTTCCTCCACCTGCTCCCCACCACTTCAGTCCTATTAACTACACAAGCTTTTTCATGGTGTTTAAGTGTAAAGAAATGTTTCAACTCTTATTTTTATCCATTAAAATGCAAATGATGTAGGGCTTTCTGATTGCTTAATCCCCTGGGAGCTTTTGGATATGCAACATTGAGTACATGTTTTCAAAGTGAATTCTTCTATATCCTTCATCTTCTCCCTTCCAATAAGCAGGACACAGTGAATGATTAGTGTTAAGCCAGGAAAGCGAGATGTACATAGAGATTAAAAATGACCTTGCTTTCTTGGTCTCCATTTGGGACTAGCTATATGACGCACTTGTAATTGGTACAGCTCTTGCATATCAGCATTTCGAACTATTGGTCTCTAAATTGAGGTACGTTACTTGAACGCCAACTAAGAAAATACCTGTGTAATTAAGGTAAGAGAAAAAACCTACCACAAAAGTCTGTGGGTTTAGAAATACAGAAATTCGTCAGTTGGACTTACAAAGAGGAGAACGGTTGTTACATACTCAAATAACACGTACTTACTCCTACAGATATAACTTATCTATACGATTCCAAATATATGTATAATAAAATACACAATACTATCAGAATAAAATGTAAATTTGCACAAAAAGAATGAAATCAACATATTTATAGCATGGAGTGGGTAAGAATTTTTAAAAAGATAATACATATCTTTTCTTATATTTATCAATCTGTATATCTGATATGTATATTATATGTGTACATCCTGTATTGAATTCTAGGTGTTTTTAAATATTGTGAACAAATAGGTTACCTGGTATATTGAAGCCTGTGTGTGTGGCAGTCTGGTCCTCTGAGATATGGGGTGTGTAGTTGGCTGTGTTTCTAGCCCCTCCCTTTCCAACCATTGTGTTCTCAACCCATTTCTGTATATTTCCTTTATTTCCAAGTGACATTTTTAGTCACTTGGATATGCATAGAAAAATAGAAAATAGGGGTGCCTGGGTGGCTCAGTCGGTTAAGCATCTGACTCTTGATTTTGGCTCAGGTCATGACCTCAGGGTACTGAGATGGGGCCCCACGTCGGGCTCCAGGCTCAGCAGGGAGTTTTCTTGAGGATTCTTTCTCTCCCTTTCCCTCTGCCCCACCCTCTCTAAAATAAATAAATACATCTTTAAAAATAAAAAAATACGATATCATATATATGTAATACATCATATATAAGTACGTAGGTATGATTTATTATTATTTAGATGATAGAGTACATGTTATTTATTTTTACTTATGTAAGGGTGCATATATATAATAAATAATATATGTATAAACACACACACACACATATGTTTCTCAGTCAGCTTCTTAACTTTCACTGAGTGGTATCAATGTGCCTTTTTAAATGACCTACCTATATCCAGATATCCCTTTCTGTATACTCAAGGCCATTCCTCTTTAGTATCTTCCCTTTCTCCTCTCTCTTCCAGGTATACTCACCACCCAGGCCACATATGTCATCTAGACCTGGTTTTCGTTGGCTCATTTCATGCTTCATCAAAAGGTACCTATTTTGTGTCTCAAATCTTCAGTTTCTCAGTCAGTATTATAAACTAATCTTCTTCCCACATTCATATTTGCATATATCTACATATTATTCCCTGTAAGTTATAGAGGGAAGGTGGTTAAAAATACAAATCCACTGTCATAGTAAAAATGTCAGGCAGGCTAGTATATAAGATACTGTATTTAGTACCTTGATGAGCCCTTTTTTGTCTTCTTGAATTGCCTGATATAATCAGTTTTCTGCACTTTGAGGAAGTAAGATCTACTTTGAATTGTGGATATTCAAGAAATGTATTCCCAAACCCAAGGTGGTCACAGCTAAGCCAATAAGCGTATCAATTATGACTCCTTTGGGGAAGACTGCATTGAATGTGGATTCTTGGATCTGACTAAAATACTTCCTTTTCCCTGATCTTGTTTTTATTATAACTATTAGCTGTCAAAAACAAAACAAAATTTCACCTAAATTACCTTTGAGCATAATATTAATTTTTTTGCTCCTAACAAGTAATACCTGAGTATAACCGTTATCAACAAACTCCTCTTTCCTATCTCTGGACCAGAATACAGGAAAGCTTTCCTACTTCAGAACCATGTGACTGTGACTATCTTGTAGTCACCCCAGACAATAAATATTAACCTCACTAAGTGTTTACCTAAATAAGTTTGTGGCCATTTGAAGACCCACTACGTAAAGATCTCCACAAATTCTCAGTCTGTCCTAAAATGATACTTCAAAGGAGGCTTTTGGTTCAACTAGCCTCTGAGACCCCAAACTTTACTTCTTCTAGCTTTAAAATGCTTCCCTTCTTTCTGGATGGAGAAGATGGTAGGCTAATTTTATTTCTCTGAGTCAAAAGATGTTTTTGGACCACGTGACAAAGGAAACAATGCTGCCTCCTTGCCATCTATCTGAGGAATTTTGCAAAAGTGTTGGAAAATTAAATTCTTAATCTATGAAGATTCTTATTCAAATAAACTACTTGATTCAATAATGCAAATTTAATTGCTCCTAGAGTTTGAAAAGCATTGTTTTTATAATATGGTAATTACTTTAAACTTGTTCGTATTATAAACCATGTGAAGGCTTTAAGCAAAAATGAAATGGATCATATCTGTAAAAGTAGCAACTGGCATTGAATGTAAATTTAATCTTAAATAAAATTATATGCTTCAAATGAACAAATATTAAACATTTACATAAAATTACATAGTCTATTGTTTTACCTATTCTCTTCTTTATCAATTCAGATTTTTTTTAGTAACACAGTTTAATTCTATGCCTATGTCATTTCAGCATGAAAAGTAAGCTACATGGAACAAATAAGTAGAAGAAATTTCTGTTCTTCATACACAAGTTAGAGCTTTCACAATATGTTAGAATCTTCTAGAAACAAATTATGCCTTTCCTATTAATAGGTCCAAAGATGCAAGGATGAAGAGGAAACAAAAGTTTCCTTAAAATGAGCTCTTATATCTCCTATACCTAGAAATGTGATCCAATGTTCTATCACAAGAGATTTGTAGAGGACTCATAATAGAGAGAGCCATAGAAAGCCAAGCACTTAAAAAAAAAATTTAACTTGCCAAAATTTCAAAACCCTTCTGACACTTACCAGTGCCATAGGAGTGATGCATTTACTGGAACTGTGCATTCACAGTCTGAAGAAATACAGTAGTGCTACACAGATTTCTGATGCATTAAAGTCTTTTCCTTCGCTAGGGTTTGGAGGCCAAAGAATGCACATCAGGTTTCCCTGAGCTTGTCACCCTAAAACTCTCCCGTCTACATTTAGTTAGTATTATATTAAAGTAAAAGCTAAGTTGCTTCTGCAATTGTTCACCATTCACTTTACTATGTATACTTTATCTCTCAAAAATTATATATATAACTTTTATAAAATTATATATAAATACATATATTATATACACACGTTATCTCTCAAAATTATATATATAAATTATATATATACATAATATATATTAAATATAATAAAATAAATAAAATTATTAAATTAAATAAATTATTTAAATAAAATAAAATAAATCAAATTAAAT